>OZ017738.1:376612756-376682756 GCA_963969285.1 Odontomyia ornata
TTTCTGCGATTGGTCTTTTGATCTTGGTCAAAAATTTTTTCGTCGGAAAAAAACCATACATTTTGGACGCCTCAGGGTGTTTGATTTTGTTTAAAAGACGTTTTCATCGTAGAACTCTCTGTTCTCGTGTTCGTTCCGACATGAACTGTCCTCTGCGCATCACGTAAGACATAAACCAAGGTCTTCGTAGACAACTCTACGAATTAGACTCTCAGGAACATGAAGCTCAATCGCAAGGACCCTCATTGATTTTGGAGGCTCCTCGTCTAAGTTCGCTTGCACTTGCTCTAAAAATTCTGCAGATCGGACAGCGTCAGAACGTTGTTCGTGCTTTTTGCGTTTTGCAACCGATTCTGTATTGCCTCCTGATGCTTCCAATTCACGGCGAACCTTATGCACGAATGAACGGGCGCAATTAAGAAAATTCGAGATCTTTAAATCTGTATGGTTCGCACATATAGCGACGATGACAGTGAGTGATGTTTCAGTCCGCCATTTCTTATCTGAAAATATAAAAAAATTCGCGAAGTTATAGTCGCATTTATGCATGTCCCCAAATGCCGTACGCACCCTGTATATATATATATATATATATATATATATATATATATATATATATATATATATATATATATATTATATATATAAATATATATATATATATATATATATATATATATATGTATATATATATATATATATATATATATATATATATATATATATATATATATATATATATATATATATATATATATTGTCGCGTGTTATTGGTTCGCGGCCAATAATTTTAATGTTCCGGGAAAGTGAAAACGCAATGTCTTTTAATTTAAGTTAAAAGTGTTTATTTAATTAAATAAAATGGACAATAATCAGTTAACACTTTCACTAATTTTAATTGTCACTATTAAAATAAAATCTAACACTTGTCCATAAATTTATTATCGCAATTGTCTTCTAAATTACTTCACTATTACGAAACACACTTCCCACACACAATCGCAGTTCTTATCGCGGTCGAATGAATGATTCTCCCCATTCATTCAGCTCGCCGTTATATAGGGTCTCTACCTATTCACCCATTTCTCGCACATTGGCGTATGTTCTACCGAGAGGTACCTGGTAGGTTCGAGCAAGTTCATGAATGGAGTGACGTCACTTGCAGATGTTGATCATGCTTGTTGGATTCTCGTGGGTTCGAGTAAATTCATTCGTTGACGTTCTTAATGGTGATGAAAACAATTGCGACAGTAGCTCGCAGAATTATTTGTACATGTAATTATATGTACATGTAACACTGCCCCCACCTCAGTTCTTTTCGCCCCGAAAAGATGTGTCGCCAGTTGTAGTCAATTCTCCCTGGGTGTAATATGGGGCAAGACGGTCCAGATGCACGATTTTCATTTTAGCTCTCGGCTAACGATGTTCCTGTATTCGGTATACGACGTCGTTGATTCGCTTTGTAACTCGGTATGGTCCCTCCCAATTATGTTGCAACTTTGGAGACCTACCCTTTCGCCGTTGCGGGTTATAAAGCCACACCAAGTCATCTTGCTGGAAGCCAGTAGAATTAGCCTTTAGATCATACCTGGTCTTCATGCGGTCAGTAGCCGATTCGAGGTGTTTTCGCACTGTCCGATGTATCTGGTTCAACCGTTGTCTTAGATCACTCGCGTACTCCAAGACCGTTTGGGGTTTCTCAGGGGTTGTTCCGAACTTTATATCGGCTGGCAAACGAATAGTCTTTCCAAAAATGACTTTGGCTGGGGCTTGGCCCGTCGATGCATGTTCAGCGGCCCTATACGCCATTAAAAATAGTGGGATATGTCGGTCCCAGTCCCTTTGGTTCTCGTCAACCATTTTGGCCAAGTGTTTATTGAGCGTGCCGTTGAAACGTTCGACCGTTCCATCGGATTGGGGATGCAGCGGTGTTGTCCTCGTTTTCCGTATTCCCAGCTGCTCGCACATTTCGCTCAAAACTAGTGACTCAAAGTTTCGGCCTTGATCCGAATGTAGTTCACAAGGCACGCCGTACCTGCTGACCCAATTTAACACTAGCTGTTCGGCTACAGTAGTTGCTTCCTGGTTGGGAATGGGGTAGACCTCGGGCCACTTGCTGAAATAATCAGCTACAACCAGCGTGTATCGATTTCCCCATTCAGATTCAGGAAAGGGTCCAGCGATGTCAACAGCAATCCTTTCGAATGGCACGCCTACGTTATAGGTTTGCATTAGTCCTCTCAGTCGTAGTTTTGGACCTTTGACGGAAGCGCAAATTGTGCATCTGTGGCACCAGTCCTCTACGTCTTCTCGAGCGTGGAGCCAGTAGAATCTTTCCCGCAATTTCGCTAAGGTTTTGTTAACACCAAGATGGCCTCCCGAGGATCCTTCATGCATTTCCTTTACCACATCGTGGATTCGGCTTTTGGGTAGTATAGTTTGCATCCTATAGGAGCTGCCATCCGCCGTTTCCCATTTCCGCTTGAGTACACCACCCTCCACCTGAAGGGAGTTCCATTGTGCCCAATAGCTTTTCAGGGTTGCGCCATGCGTTGAAACGTCCTTCCACTCAGGTCGCCCAGTCGTCTCCTTCCATACGAGCAATGGTCCGATATCTTCATCGGCTAACTGGGCATTTCGAATCTCCTCCGATGACCAACCTTCATCGAATTCGGCCGTTATCACTCGCAAATCAACGGGCGGCTCCTTTTCCTCAATCCGTTGGCAATGTTTGCAGTTAGCTGGACATGGATGACGAGATAGGGTGTCAGCAATTCCATGAACTCTGCCCTTGTGGAGCAGTTGGGGCCTCACTAGGTCTGGTCAGATCGTCGCTCGGGTTGCACCAGTGTCGTTTGTTAGGGTGCATTGTTCTTCATCAACTTGACCAGGAAGGCATCTGTCTGCTTTTCCACGATGTTGCCTTGGCACGGTGCTGGGGATGTCGATACTCGTGGCCAACGTTCGCCCCACAAGTTGGCCCTTGCAGTTTGATGGGCCTCCATTCTAGGCTCCTGACACGGTCTGGATCTCCACCACCCTGGACAATAGCTCGGTCTTCTCCCCTTCTTGCAGTCTCTTTGCAGGTGCCCTTTTTCCCCGCAATTCCAGCATCTAGGCGCACCATTCACCTGCAGCTCTCGCTCATTTCCCACGCGCTCACACCTGGATTTATCTGTCACTACCTCGCGAACCCGGACAGTGGTGCGGGTCACATTTTTGGCTGCCTCAAAATTTAAACTATAAGCCAATGCTTCCTTGACTGTTTGCTTTTGAGCTAACCGCACGGCTTGTTGCAATTCCTTGTCCTTTAAGGCGCTGATGAATGCTTCTGCTGCTACGTCATCTCGATGTTCTGGGTCGTACGCTGGGTAAGCCAAAAGTGCCAATCGCTCAATGTCTTGTGCTAGCTGCTGCAAGGTTTCGCCAGACTTCTGCATCCGATGCCGTAGCTGCGCCCGGTAAATCTGCTTCAGATGATCGTCTCCATAACGCATGTCCAGCGCATTCATTATAGCAGCCGGGTTTGAATGCAGCTCAACGGGGATAGTCTGCAAAAGCTCGGCAGCTGGGCCTTTTAGAGCCAGAATTAACGCAGTTGCTCGTTCCTGCTCATTCCAGTGATTTATCCTAGCGGCGGCTTCAAACTGGATTTTGTAAATACTCCAGACCGTTTGCCCATCGAATATTGGTGCTTGCACATTTCTGGATGTGCTTTGCGCTGCGGTTATAAGCGGGGCTGGTGAGGTGGTTACTACTGCCTTCGCTGCTTCCAATTCTTTTTTCACTTTTTCCATCTCATGGTTCATTCTCTCTTCAACCTGGCTGATCTCATAGTTGATTTTCTCCTCAACTTGGCTGACCTTCTCCTCGACCTGGTAAACCTTTTCCTCGACGCATTTAATTTGATTGTTCAGGCTACCGAGCTCCACTTTTATTTTGGTTGACTGTTTTTACACTTCCTTGATTACGATCGCTTGTTGGTCCATCTTCGCCGATTGTTCATTTAACTTCGCTGATTGTTCATTTAACTTCGCTGATTGTTAATCTAGCTTCGTCGTTAAATTGGACGACTGTTCATTGAGCTTCGCAGTTAAATTGGATGACTGTTGTCGCTGCTTTTGCTGCATCAGCGTCAACATTTGCATCAGCGCATTTTCTGGTTTCTTTGGCTTTGCTGTTTCAGCTTCACCACCTTCTGCGCCTTTTTCTGCATCTGTAGGCTCACCCGAATCTAGATACGCACCTTCCGACTCGATCGCATCACGCAAGCGTGCAATCAGTATGGCCTTTGTACCTTGTGTAGCCAGATTTCGTTGTTCCAACTCCTCTTTGAGCTCCGATATGCTCAATTGATTAATTTTTAGATTTAAATTTCCTGGCATTTTTATTGTTTCGGCTATTTTTTCCCGTTAACTTTCAAAATTGTGCACTTCAAAAATGTTTAATCGTTTTCACTTCCAAAATTTTCTATCCCACTTCTGACACCATTGTCGCGTGTTATTGGTTCGCGGCCAATAATTTTAATGTTCCGGGAAAGTGAAAACGCAATGTCTTTTAATTTAAGTTAAAAGTGTTTATTTAATTAAATAAAATGCACAATAATCAGTTAACACTTTCACTAATTTTAATTGTCACTATTAAAATAAAATCTAACACTTGTCCATAAATTTATTATCGCAATTGTCTTCTAAATTGCTTCACTATTACGAAACACACTTCCCACACACAATCGCAGTTCTTATCGCGGTCGAATGATAGCCCAGTCATATTAGGGCTTTCACCTCGGAATGAAAGATAATAAGCTGCAAATTGGTATGAACCTTTGTTTTGTCATTCTAAATGTTGTCTCAAAAGTCACAATCGTTATCGTGTTCGCGTCTCAAGATATTCAAGGTCAAAGGTCACAAAAATCGGTTTTTCGCGAATATCTGGCTTCCTATCGGTTAAATGAGATTTGCATTTATTATAAAAGTTGTAGGCTATAAAATTCCCTACAACTTTTGTTTAAACTTTTTTTTCATACGACCAACCGTTTTGAAGGTAGAGCGCGAAGAGTGCACATCGTACAGTCATATACGGCCTAATGCAAGGTCAAGCGTGAGTTATGGTTATCAGTACGTTATAAAGTCAATTATTTACTTGGAAATTATAATTATTAAACAATGCCTATTATTTATGTACTAACTATTAATTATTTATATTTAATTAAAGTAAGTAACTTGATTATTTATATATAATTATTCATATTTAACTATTTAAGTATAAAATATTATTAATTCTGGATTATATATTTTAGTTTTATTTTAAGTTAAAATGATAGTAAGAGTATATATTTTACACATATTTTTATTTATTATTAAAAACGGCATAATATACATTTATCAAAATGTGAGTTCAAATATCAAAAGTATCTTTGTTGATTTTAATTGTAATGAAATTGGAAATGGAAGCTAATTATCTTCTTCTTGTTCGTCGTCTTCTTCTTCTTGTCGCTCAAAAATGTTCGATTCATTGTCATCATCCTCATTATCTGTCATGTTCATCTCCAAACCTTCCAGAATATCGGGATCATATGTATTTTCTTCATCGGGATTACTTGGATACAGTGAAGCGTTGAGGCAAGCTTGTCCGTTGCACTGGCCGCAAGCTAAAGAACATTGTAGCCCTGATTTTCTGCATCCACAGCGGGAACCACAACCATTTTTGCAATTGCAAAATATTACGTTTAGTAGTTCGGCTGGTGCTGGAGGTAATAACGTTCGTATGGGCTCCAGGATTTCATTTTCAAGCATCCAGCCCCATTCTTTAGGTTCCAAGTCCTTCCCTAACCACGTTTGAATCTGGTAGTAGACACGTTTTATGTGTTGATGAGCTGCTACACTTGTTGGTGGAAGTGTTGACAGTTGTACAGGTTTATTTAGTTTTGTAAATTTGATGAATTGCGTGTAGCGGAAATGATCAATGTTGTCCTCAGATTTTGGAGCATTATATAATGCCAACAAGATGCGCACTCCATTTTCTAATAATGTTTGTTTTGGGCAGTTTTCTTGTTGAAATACTTCCACCAGTTTATCTAAATCAGGAATTTTTTCCAATGCTCAAGTAACAGTTTTTTTTCCTTTTTTAAATAGCGCAGAAGTCGTGTCACAGCCACTGAATGCGTGTAAAAATAAAATGTGCTTTTTAGTACGAGGATATTGGTCAAAACTTTTAGTAGAATAATTATATATAAATAATCAAGTTACTTACTTTAATTAAATATAAATAATTAATAGTTAGTACATAAATAATAGGCATTGTTTAATAATTATAATTTCCAAGTAAATAATTGACTTTATAACGTACTGATAACCATAACTCACGCTTGACCTTGCATTAGGCCGTATATGACTGTACGATGTGCACTCTTCGCGCTCTACCTTCAAAACGGTTGGTCGTATGAAAAAAAAGTTTAAACAAAAGTTGTAGGGAATTTTATAGCCTACAACTTTTATAATAAATGCAAATCTCATTTAACCGATAGGAAGCCAGATATTCGCGAAAAACCGATTTTTGTGACCTTTGACCTTGAATATCTTGAGACGCGAACACGATAACGATTGTGACTTTTGAGACAACATTTAGAATGACAAAACAAAGGTTCATACCAATTTGCAGCTTATTATCTTTCATTCCGAGGTTGACCCCTTTTTTTACCTAATATGACTGGGCTATGAATGATTCTCCCCATTCATTCAGCTCGCCTTTATATAGGGTCTACCGAGAGGTACCTGGTAGGTTCGAGCAAGTTCATGAATGGAGTGACGTCACTTGCAGATGTTGATCATGCTTGTTGGATTCTCGTGGGTTTGAGTAAATTCATTCGTTGACGTTCTTAATGGTGATGAAAACAATTGCGACAGTAGCTCGCAGAATTATTTGTACATGTAATTATTTGTACATGTAACAATATATATATATATATATATATATATATATATATATATATATATATATATATATATATATATATATATATATATATATGTGTATATTTACATATATATATATATATATATATATATATATATATATATATATATATATATATAGGATTTTACAATCAGAGCTGATATTTTAAATAGCCCGCTATTTCGCTAGATGTCACTTTTGAAGCTGTCATTTTTTGACATTTGACAAGTAAAAACTACGCCATTTATGCAATGGAACACACATGCTTCAACAACGCATTGAAATCATTAAATCTCATTGTAAAAATGGTGAAAATTCGACAGAGACGGTTCGTAAAACTCGAACATTTTTGGCTCGTCGTGAAGCACCTTGTCGGACCGCAATACAGAAATTGGTGGGAAAATTCGAGCTGTTGGGACAACTTAGTGATGTGAAGAATAAAACCCGTGCACGTCATTCAAGAACAGCCGAGAAAATTGCTGCTGTAGCCAAAAGTGTTGAAGAAAACCCAGGTTTGTCCATTCCTCGTCGTTCTTTGGAATAAGGCATTCCACAAACGTCATTGCACCGTATTTTGCATAAAGTTTGGGTCTTAAGGCTTATAAAGTTCAGTCAACACAAGAACTCAAGCCGGTCGATCATCAACAACGTCGTGTTTTTCCTGATTGGGTCCTTGAAATGCATGAAAATGATCAGGAATTCCATCGAAAAATCATCTTGAGTGATGAGGCCCATTTCCACCTCGGTGGTCGGTGGTCAACAAGCAAAACTGTCGCATCTGGGGCTCGAAAAACCCAAGAGTTATTGTTGAAAAGCCTCTCTTTCCTCAACGTGTGACTGTTTGGTGCGGTTTATGGTCCGGCGGAGTCATTGGACCTTACTTTTTCGAAAATGAGGCTGGAGAAACAGTTACAGTGAATGGATTGCGCTATCGAGTGATGATTAATGATTTTTTATGGCCGGAATTGCATGGTATTGATCTGGAATGCGTTTACTTTTAACAAGACGGCGCTACGTGCCACACAAGCAACGAAACCATTGATCTTTTACGGGAAAACTTTCCGGACCGAGTTATCTCTCGAAGAGGTGATCACAATTGGCCACCGAGACTTCTTTCTTTGAGGCCACATGAAAGAAAAGGTCATAGCCAACAGCCCAGCGTCGATTCAAGACCTCGAAGATGGAATTTGTGAGGTTATCGAGGACATAGGGCAGACACTTTGCGATTTGGTTATAGAAAATTTCATGAAAAGGATATGGTCCTGTAAGAGTGGTCGTGGTGGTCATTTGCCTGATGTTGGCTTTCACTATTAACGGCATACCTTCTTCTTTATAATGAAATAAACATCCGATCATTTGTATCAAAAAATGGCATTTTTCTTTTAATATTAAAATAACACCTTTTACTTTAAAACCCTATATATATATTTATATATATATATATATATATATATATATATATATATATATATATATATATATATATATATATATATACAATATCTATATATAAGTTACTCTCCCCAATAGGTAAATCTCTCTCGAGAAATTTACCTAAAAATCAAATAATTTCCATCTTGATTTACTCGAAAATTAAAAGGACTTTTGTTTACGTACAATTATTGCTTTGGCTCAGGATGGCGTCAGGATATACTCATAAATATTAGAGCAACTAATCATTCAATCTTGGACCCGAAAATATTGCGAGGTTTTGGCTCTGCCCATGTTTACTGTAATACTCCTGATATGAGGAGACCTCCCTTGAAAGACATTCTTGTACTTAAACTTTCAAGAAGACATCACTTTGCAAATTCCTAGCCAGTTTCGCACTCATGACTATTAAAGTTCCGGAGAAAAACTGTTCTGATAGACGGTTACGCGCACAGGCTCACAGGCGGATAGACAGGAGATAATTTCAATTGGGTTTTATAGATTAGTACAAAACCCTTAAAAATGAGTCCAGAATATTCCATTCAGTTTCATCTCTTTTGATAATTTTTATTATTGTAAGCTAAAACTGGCTTCCAGCATGAAATATATTTTTCGTATTAAAGTATCGCCAGTGACTTTAATTTTATCCTGTTATAAACGACTCAATTTCCAAATATGATTTCCGAAGACTTATGTATATTTCTCTGCACAGGAAATTCATTTGAATCGGCGTGTATCGTAAGAAGTAATTTCAATATCCAAATATGCTTCCAGATTTCTCAACGGCGCACATGTAGTGTATATATTAAATCGAAGTTTGTTGGAATCTTATTTTTACATTGGAGCCGAGTATCCTTATTTCATCAAGTTGCCACAGTCCACCCTTCCATATTCCGTTTTTACTTATCATTCCTTTCAAATTTATACATATGTTTATCATTCCGTGATACAAGTTGCAAAAATCGTTGAATTGCAAGCCCTGTAACATTCCAACGAACCACTCACATAGGTAATAATAAGGAGTCAATAATATAGTAAAAAATCGAGAAAACATAGTCCTGATTCATTTCATATTCTCCGTACATATGCATATATGTAAGCATGTACCTCCCAATGGGACTTTGAATTATTGGAGACTGGCATGTATATCATGTGTATATAGTTGCCATGAAGATTTAATATATTCAAATTGAATTTCGGGACATTTCCATAATGTTATAAGTACACAGTATAACAACGTACGATGTGTTTACTGTTTTTCGATTCTTCACGGTTCACTAGCTACATTCCACCTAAAGACGGAACATTTCAGCGAATAAACATTAATGACGGTCATATTACAGGCAGTTATACGCTACTGTTTTCACATACGCTACGATGAGTATACGGTTACATTGATTACCTATTGTTTTCACATTGGATACATTTTAGCCCTTATTAAATTTTTCTTTATATTTTAGATTGAAGTATACTGAAAAATATACTTTTGTACATAATATTGAGATTATTATTCGAACCTTACGTCATAGATAAAAATGTTCCAGAGTTTTGCAAGAAATTTAAACTATTAGATTTAATAAGATCTTTCAAAGCACCTTTGAATACATTACTGAATGCATAAATGTTCACAGTTCTATCATTAGAGAGCTATCATTTAGGTCCGTTCATTTAATATTTACTTTATCCCTAAAAATAAAGTAGTCAACAGGCCATTTTATCCATAAAAATATTATTCTGTTGGAGGAACAGTTTGTTGATCAAAACATGTCATTTTTAAGATAAGCGCAGTTCTTAACCAACTTCTTTTTTAGAGAATGAAATCATTCTATTAATAGAACTCAAATACGTCAAAATATCTATTTTAGGAGAAGAATGTATATTTAAGGAGAACAATATGTTGATTGATTTGAGCTGTCTATCTCAAAGCTAATATTTTTAACAAATATTGCCTATGGCCTTGTTCATCCATCTTCTACTAAATGTCGAAAAGAGCAGTTTTCAAGAAATATCAAGGTAAAGATTTTGAAGTAATATATTGCTGATATTTTGGAACTACTTAATATTTTTAAGGTATGTAGCTCAAAATGAGATTTATTGTTGAAAATATTTTGCAGATATAACGTACATAAAGTGTTTTGAGCAAGCTGGAGGGCACAATTGCTCTTTCGTAAAAATAATATTTTCGGCAATATATTGTGAATAAAGCTTCCATATTTTGTTTACAAGCCAAATATAGTAGAGTATTCTAAAATAAAATGGTTGCCATTTCATATTAGGCCAGGGCGAATCTGTTTTCAGTTGACTATTGAGAGGGGACATACTGATTTTTGCAGAAAAAGCTGTGGAATAACTTGTTTAACAATATTGACATATTCTTCCTTTCAAAAAGTTGGGAATATTAATAAATAAATCAAAATGTTTACAAATTTAAACAAGTTGGGTAGACAGACCTATGCTCATGTCAGAAGGGTTTTGTACTCAACTTACAAAATGCAGTAACCAGCAACGAATAAAATGAAGAAACATGTCAAAGACGATTTAATTGGAGAAAATGTGAAATTCGAGGATCATACTATTATTAACAAAGTTGAACGAATTTTGACTTCTGAGGTATTTGTTATAGTTATACCCATAAATTTCTCCTTTGATATTTTTTTCAGATTTTTTAGATCACTGGTGTCCATTCGCGAGGGAGGAAACACATTTTTCATGTATTTCCCCCCTGTGCTCCCACTGAAGCAAAAACTGTCAGTTTAAGAAAAGCTCTCATAGAGAACTTTCAGTTGATACTCATGGTGGCTACCTTTCATGAAATTTTTTTTCAGGGGCCACTCCGCTGTACTGTAATCATCGATTCATGGCCTATTTTTTCGAATCCTAGAATGGTTACAAAGCCCTTTTGCTAGGAGCTCTCTCCTGCCTCTTCGACTTGATTCAATTGTATGTACTCATCTTCATGATACCTATCACTCCTGAAATTTTCATGCAAATTCTAGCAAAGCTGTAGTGTCTAAGTCGGTTAAAAGCGCATATGACTCCATAGCAATATGTTTCCATAGTAATACGGGGCATATTGCTCCATAGTAATACAGGAAAATTCAAATCGCTATAACTTCGGTAAATACTTTTCGATCTTTATGAAACTTTCCGAAAAGATCAATCTTGTAAAGAGTCATCTCTTTGCTAAATTTTATTGAGTTTAAGGGTACCGTTTAGATTTTATTCAAGAAAACACAAAATCGATAAATCATACTATTACTAACAAAGTTGAGTGAATTTCGACTTCTCATGTATTTGTTGTTGTTGTACTCATTAAGGCCTACATTCATGATTTTTTTCAGATTTTTCGGATGGAAGGTGTCCAATCGCGAGGGGGGGTACGCGAAAAGTTCGTACATTTCCGCTTCCCCTGCCCCCTCGGTACTTATGAGACAATTTTAAGACTTGTTTTGAAAAGATCTCATTGAGACCTTTCCAATGACACCCTACTCGACTACCAAGGGTGAAAAATTTTTTTTGAGGGGTCACCCCCTTATATGGGGAGACCCCCCTTAAACGCCTTTGAAAAATTTTCACACCCTTGAACTTTCAAGAGGTCACCACTTCTGACCTTTCTACAAAGTTTCATGGCTGTAGCCTTTATAGTTTTGGAGAAAAAGTGCTGTGACATACAGACGGACGGACGGACGGACGGACGGACAGACGGACAGACGGACACAGGTCGTGATTGCAATAGGGTTTTGTATTTTAGTACAAAACCCTAAAAAACCTGTCCTTAGAAACTATAAAAGGTAGAATGCTCAAGCTTTGCAAACAGGCCAGAAATAATGGTCTCTCAAAAGAAGAAAGTCGGTTTATGCAGCAGAAGGTCCAGGGAGAGGCAAAATGTACGAAAATGTTGTGCCCCCCCTTCTCGCGACTAAAAAACTTTGAGCCGAAAAATCTGAAAATAATCACAGAGGTGGGTCTTTATGAGTACAAGGGCAACAAATACCTCAGAAATCAAAATTCACTCAACTTTGTCAATAATAGTATGATTTGTAGATTTTACATTTTTGCCCATAAAATCAAAAGGATACTCTCAAACTGGAAATTATATAGAATGATATAAGGTCTTTATTCCCACAAAATTTCATGGGAATTAAATCATAATCAAGTGAGTTGTACCCATTTCAATTGTATAACACGCGTTTATTTGGTATAGCACTAGAGCCCCTTTCGGAGCAGAGCGTAGTTTGATTTGAGTGGACCAACGTTTTTTCAAGAAGATTGAGCAAAATAAATAGTGTTTTTCAAGAGATTTTCTCAAAACTTGAAGGTGATAGTTGCTGCAATTTTGGTGACTGACAATCATGGAATTTCAAGGTATTTAGAAGTTAAAAGGTTCGGAAAACTGGAATATTTGGAAGTTCATGGTGCGCAATTTATTGCGAGCAACTGAAGGAGCATACGAAGTGAGTATTGGAGAGTTGGTTCAACCGGTGCTGGCGGCTAATGCTAATGCGGCTGCGATTGATGCCCACAATGTGGCAATGAAAATTTGGGATAAGGCAGATTGCACCGCTTGTCAAATCATCATCAAGACAATTGATTCGAGTGTCATGACTTTGACCGTCGCTCGTGAGACTGCTCATCAGATGTGGAACAAATTGAATGGTATTTATGAACAACAAGCAAGCCAAGCCGTTCATTCAGTTCAGATTGAGTTTTTCAGTTATGACATGAATTTAGCGGATGATATGATAAGTCATATTGCTAAATTTGAAGGTTTGATTCTACGCATGCAGCAGTTGAAAGTTAAGCCCGACAAGTGATTTACTTATCATCAGCCCACCTGGTTCTTCATCCAACAGTCGGGGAGCGATTCCAAAGAAAATACCACCTCCAATTCAACATCAGAAATCGAGTGACCTCGTTCCCTCAACAGATCTCGATTCTCCTGTCTTTCGTGCTTCTATACCTTTGCAGAATATCTTAATATCTAGAGTGGCATACGAAACTTCTGTTGAGGACCTAAAGCGTTATGTCAACAAAAAGTTTGGATCATCCGTTAAAGTCTTTAGTTGTCATAAATTGACTAAGGAAAATTTAACGGACAAAATAGTTGCCTCATTCAAATTGGTGATTTCTGCGAATACTGATATTGTCCTAAATCCAAATTACTGGCCTGCTGGTGTACTTGTCAAGCCATTTGAATCTAGACGAAGAAATTTTCGTCGGGCAATAAACGAAATCCCAAAGCTCTAGTCACAAGTAATCTTGATGAATATTCTGATAATAATAATGTTTTTTCTACTGTATCCTCTTTAAACGTCAATGAATCTCTTTCAAACCTTAATACTCTTCAATGTAACTTCTCTTCTCCTAATAAAATGTGTTTATCTATTTCTTACCAAAACGTACGAGGATTAAGGACCAAGCTTGAGGAACTCTTTATCTCTTATCGAGTTAGTAATGATTCTATTATCTGCTTCTCCGAGACCTGGCTGAATGGAAACATTTTGAGCAGTGAAATGTTTCCTGATCATATTGTATATAGATGTGACCGTGACCTGATTGCCACGAATAAGGCTGATGGTGGTGGAGCCACAAATAAGGCTGATGGTGGTCTCCTTGTTCTGATTTCTGTTTTTCTCCCACTTTAGAATGTGTTATTATCAAAATTTCTCTCCCTCATAATACAGAGTTCTTGAATTTGTCTATTTATATCCCTTTTGATTCACCTTTAACTGTTTATGAGACGTTTTTTGATGATCTATCCTCTTATCTAGTTTTGCGGTATCCTCACGCCAAAATATTAGTTTGCAGGGATTTTAACTTACCATTCATAAAGTGGAAAAATTATACTACTCCATCAATCTCGTCAGTTGACCCTTTTTCTATAACCCTGTCATCTTTCCTATCTCATTGCTCCTTCTCTCAATTTAACCATATCCGCAATCCTAATGGTCGTCTCCTTGACCTTGTTCTATCAAATGTTCCAGTTGGCTACTTATCTGTATCTCAAGCCTTACATCCGTATGTTCCTCCTGATCGGCACCATCCTCCTTTATCTATAGATCTTATAGTCGATGAAATTAAATTTAACAAACCTCATCCTGCTCTAAAACTTAACTTATTTAAAGCTAGTTATGAAGATATTAATACAGAATTACTTTCAGTCAACTGGCTAGATTTCTTTAGAGGCCTAAATTGTGAGGCTGCTTTGGATAAATTTTACATATACATTTATAATCTTATTTGCTGTTATACGCCTCTTCAGACATTCCGTAAAGCAAATCATAAGCCTTGGCTTACAAAGCGAGTGCTTAGTGCCCTACGAGCAAAAGATAAGGCACATCGTGTCTTTAAAACACTCGGCACTATTGAAGCAAGATGTAATTTTAGCAGGCTGCGTGCTATTGCCAAAAAAGAGATCAGATATGCTCTGAAGGCTTATTTCAGCAGTCTGGAAGCTCTCTTGTGGCTAATAATACAAAGCCTTTTTGGTCTTATATAAGGTCGCTGAAATCCTCTTCTTCCATTCCTAGTAAGGTCCGTTGGAATGGTGCAGAGGTTTCTTCTCCTCAATAAATTACTGACTCATTTGCCCAATTTTTCTCTTCAACTTTCTCTTCTCCCGCTGCAGTTGTGCATCCTGTTGTCTTACCTAATCATCTTCCCTTCCCAATTTCCTTTATTTATACAGATGCATCTGAAGTCGAAGCTTTGATCAATGCTCTTGATCCTAATATTAGCCCTGGGCCGGATGGTTTGCCAAACATATTTGTAAAGTCGTTAGCCTCATCGCTTAGTTTTCCTTTATCTCTCCTCTTCAATCTAAGCTTGAGTACTGGTACATTCCCAAATCCTTGGAAAACAGCTAATATTGTGCCTATTTTTAAAAGTGGTGATCCTACGTTAGTTTCCAATTATCGCCCTATTTCTTTACTGTCCTGCTTTCCAAAGTTACTTGAACGGTTGGTTCATAATCGACTCTCGAACTCATTAGCTCCTATTATTGCTCCAGAGCAGCATTGCTTTCTCAAAGGATACTCCACTACCTCTAATTTAATGGAGTTCACAAACAGTATTGCAAGAGCTTTGGATAACCAACTGCAAGTTGATGTGATCTACACAGATTTCTCCAAGGCCTTTGACACTGTGAATCATTTACTTCTTTTTTGTAAGCTTGAAGCTCTTGGCATCTCGGGTGCTCTTCTATCTTGGATGTCTTCTTATCTATCATGTCGTCCCTGTCAAATAAGTCTCTCTGGTACTACGTCTAGTCCTTTTTGTCCTTCATCTGGCGTTGCACAAGGTTCAATTCTTGGGCCTCTTCTCTTTCTGTTGTTCATAAATGATCTTCCCTTTGTAATTAATTCCGCGTGCCTTTTGTATGCAGATGACTTCAAAGTTTTTCGAGCAGTCAAATCCCATTTAGACTGTCAGCTCCTCCAAAATGATTTGAATGCTCTAAATGAATGGTGTGCTTCAAACTATTTATGTCTTAACATTACTAAATGTCATAAAATGACTTTTTCTCTTAAGGACTCTCCTATTAATTTTAATTATATATTAAATGATGCTTTGCTCTCTGAAGTGTTCAGTCATAAAGACCTTGGAGTAACTTTTGATCCAAAACTCAAATTTGATGCACATATTTTAAATGTGATTACTAAAGCGCCTAGAGTTTCCGGGTTTATCCTTAGACATGTACATAAATTCAATAGCATCTCTTCTTCTGTCCGCCTATTTGTTTGTCTTGTTTGCCCTTTGCTTGAATACTGTTCTGTTATCTGGTCCCCTCGATATTCCTATCTCGTGACTTCTTTAGAAACTGTCAAAGAAAGTTCACGCGTTTTCTTTTGCTTAAGTTTAATTTGCCGTATCAGTCTTATGAAATCCGTTAATCTTTCCTATCTCTTCCATCCTTATTATCCCGACGAACTTATTTAGACCAATGTTTTTGTACAAACTCTGCTACCATCAAGTCCCGTTAAATATTTTTTCTGAGCTGCGTTTCCGACAAACATCTCGTTCATCTCGGATGAATTCTTATTTCGTTACACCATATGCTAGAACTGATTGATATTTCTATTCACCAATCTTAAGAATCGTACGAAATCATAATAATCTCGAGCTTGGTCCTTTCCCCTCTTCTTACAACGCATTTAAGAAAAAACTAAGAGACATACTACTAGTTTAACTTTTAATTATCGACGTTTTAGTATTCTTTTTCATTTAAATTTTGCTGTAATTGTTCTTTGCGTTCCATTTTGTGATTGGATTGTTTAGTCTGTAAGATGGAATAAATAAATAGATAAATAAGTCAGCTTTGATCGTCAAGTTACTGGAAACGTTGCCTGACAGTTTTGAAAGTTTCAGGTAAGCTTGGTGGGCCAGGTCAGATTATCAGCAGACCCTCGATAACCTGATCAACGTGTTGACATCTGATAAGTACAGGTGGAAACTTCGACAAGAAAGGGAGAACAATCTGACGGCACTGATGGCAACCAAGTGGAAAATCTAGTCCAAAGGTGCAAGTGGACGTCAACAAGGTGCAAGTGGAAGTCAACAAGATGCAGCTGGTAAGCAGGCCAAAGATGATGTCAAGTCGGGGAAGAAGTCGGCTTTCAAGTGCTACGATTATCACGGAGTCGGTCATTTTAAAAGAGAATGTCCAAAAAGGAAGAAGAAGCGTGATGGGACGTCTGAAAGTAAGGGCTCGTTAGCGTTCGTCAGCGAAGTGTTCAGTGCGGAAGGCAAGAACGAAGATTGGATCATCGATTCTGATGCGACGGACCACATGACCTTTAAGAAAGAGTGGAATTCATTCTTTGAGGCTTGCTCCATTCCAGCAGAGATTCGTATCGGAAAATATTGACTTTGAGGCGCTTGTGAATGACCGTTGGACTTCTTGTCACATGGAAAACGTGCTGTATGTTCCGGAAGCTAGGAGAAATTTATTCTCAGTTACGCGTGCACTGAACAAAGATATGACTTTCAGCTCATCCAAGGATAGCTGTGAATTCCTGCTTGATGGTGTTGTCAAGGCTCAAGGTGTGCGATCTGGTCAGCTGTTCAAGATGATGCTCAAGGTCAAGGAACCGGACACATGCTGTGTGAGCGAGGCTAATCTGGCGGTCAAGCTCTCTCTTCAAGCCTGGCATGAGCGTTTAGGTCATCAGAATAAAAGACATGTTGTGAAGATACTCGAGAATCACGGAACTGAAGTACAACAGGACGAAAAACTCTGTGGATCGTGTGTAGAAGGTAAACAACATCGAGAACCGTTCAAGTCACGTCAACATCTTCATCTGTGCCAGGAGAAGTGATCCATGCTGATGTCGGTGTTTCACTTGGACAGGAGTCTATTGTTGGTACCAGGTACTTTATCTGCTTCACGTGTGACTGTTCAAGATTTCGTATGGTTTACTTCGTGAATGAAAAATCTGAGGTGTTTGACAAGACCAAAGAAATGTTGCAGCTGGTGAAGACTCAACGAGGTCGACCGGTAAAGGTGTTCCAGTGGGACGGAGGAAAGGAATTTGACAACAAGAAGATGTGAGAGCTCATGGATTCCGAAGGTACGAAGATGGTGATTACGAATCCTTATACGCCTCAGCAGAACGGTTGTGCTGAACGATTAAGCCAGACAATTGGTGAGCTAGCACTAACCATTTTTGCTTGTTAGCAAGGATCTGCCGAAGTTTCTGTGGGCTGAAGCCGTCAACGCTGCGGTTTACATCCTCGCCCAAACTGGTCCAAGCTCTGTAGAGGGCAAAGCTCCGTACGAGTTGTTCGTTGAGAAGAGTGTTCATTTGAACAGGTTTCATATTTTTGGAACCACATGCTGGGTGATGGTACCTAAAGAACGTCGGAAGAAGTGGGATGCTAAAGGCGTCGAAGCAGTTTTTGTTGGGTATTCGGAACACATCGATGGTTTTTGTGTGTGGAAGAAGGATACAAAGCAGATGATCCGATGTCGTGAGGTAGTTTTTGGTCCAAAGCATTCCTCTAAAGTTCTAGCTTTGTTTCCTGTTGAAGAAATTGACAATCCTGTCGACTTCTGAACTCACCTGAAGCTCCGCATGTGCCTGAGGTCCCAGATCCTGTGTTGTCAGACATTCCTGCCGAGCCACGAATTCAATAAACTCCTAAGGCTGCAAAAGATACCACTCAACGACGTCTTTAAGATAGAAGTAAACTTCAGAAACCTGTAAAATTGAGTGAAATGTTTCTTGCAGAGTTAAAAAAACCTCGAGACAACAAAGAAGCCATGAAGTCGGGTAATCGTGAACACTGGAAGGCTGCGATGAAAGAAAAAATGTCTCCACTGAAGGAAAATTCAACCTGGGTTTTAACGGTGTTACCTTCAGGAAGGAAGACAATTGCTAATCACTGAGTCTATGGTATCAAACGAGATGCAGAAGGGAAGGCTTATCGCTACAAAGCTAGGTTTGTTGCGAAGGGCTGTAGTCAACAAAAAGGTATTGATTATTATAAAACTTTCAGTCCCGTAGCTCGATTTGTTACTATCAGGGCGATTCTAAGTGTTGCTGCCAAGGAATATCTAGAGTTGGCCCGATTTGATGGGAAGACGGCATTTCTAAACGGTGTTTTGAATGAAGAAATAAGCATGGATCAACCTGAAGGTTTTGAAGATGGTTCTGGTCGTGTGTGAAGGTTGATTAGAAGCCTCTACGGACTGAAGCAATCTCCGAGGTGCTGGAACAACCAGTTCAAGGAGATTCTTATCAAGTTTGGTCTCGTCCAGAGTGAACCTGATGCATGTCTTTCCTTTTGTATGTCTGGTGAAGATAAACTGATCATTGTCCTTTATGTTGATTATGGCCTGGCTGCTGCAACACAGAAGAGTGTGATTCAAGAGTTACTGAGGAAGCTGGAGATGGAGTTCAATATCACACGTGAACCGTTTGGCTGTTTCCTGAATATGCTCATTGAACGTGAAGAAGATGGTTCAATCCGTTTGAGTCAGGAGGTGTGCGCGGAAAATCTTCTTCAGATGCTCAACATGGCAGAAGCCAACGCTGTTTCAATGCCCATTGACAAGTACGTGCAGTTGGAAGAGAAAATTGGTTTCAGAACATCTGCTCCTTACCGTGAAGTTGTAGGACGTTTGATGTACTTAGCTTTTGCTACTCGTTCTGACATTGCGTTTGCAGTCAATTATGCGTCACAGTTCTTGGAAGACCCGGAAGATGCCCACTGGTTGCTGGTAAATAAAATCCTGAGATTCTTCAAAGGATCTACATCAGTTGGTATCAGGTACGAGGCTGGTTCCAAAGGAAGTGTCTTGAAGGCCTTCAGTGATGCAGACTATGCTGGTCAATGGGATACTCGTCGGTCTGTTAGTCGAATTGTTTTCATGCACAGTGGAGGACCGATATCCTGGGCTAGCAGACGTGAAGAGTGTGTGTCTCTATCCACAACTGAGGCTGAGTATGTCGCTGCTAGTGAAGTTGCCAGGGAATCTGTGTAGTTGTCTCGACTGTTCGCAGAAGTCTCTCCCTTAGACAAGATTCCAAATCTTTTTGTGGACAATCAAAGCGCAATCAAGTTAGCGAAGAATCACGAGTTCCACAAGAAGACCAAACACATTGAAGTGAGGTTCCATTTCATTCGAAAGGAATTGCAGGATGGAAGGTTGAATATTCAACATGTTTCAAGTGATCAACAACTCGCTGATATCCTGGCAACGCCGCAGCCACGTCTGAGATTTGCTGATCTACGTTCTGCCCTTTGAATGATCTGATCTGATTTTGAATTTGAATTTAGTTTGTTATTGAAAAATTGAAATATCGTGTTTTAGAGCAAGTATTGATGTAAAACGTTGATATTTTGAATTCAAAATTATGTTCCTTTAACCTAATGCTACAACTGTCATTTGTCACTCTGTTCACTTCTGTCAATCTGTCTGTCAATAAACTTTGTGTGAAAACGTTGGCTAATTAAAATCATATTATTTTCTACAAAACAATAATAATATTTATTGCGAAAAATCTTTTCTTCGAGCTTTCTGTTCCGCAAAAGTGTCTATAACATCATCAAAGTTTATGGATCGGGCCATAGAATTTTGAGTAGACAGAATAGCCAAGTTGCATAAACTGTCTTGTCTCATAGAGTTTTTTAAATAGGTTTTTCTTAATTTAGTTTTGAAAATGATCGTTCTGCACTAGCTATAGTCACAAAAATTGTAACAAATAACATAAATGCAGTGCACACTTCAGGATAGCTGCAGGACATAAAATGATTCTTTATGATTAATAAATCAGGAAGATCTCTAATACACGAAGACTTTTCTATTTCGTCTCTGAAAGTGCACCAAAAACTGAGGATTTCCCTGGCAAGTAATTCAAATATGTCTTTTTTATGTATATCAACAAATTCTAGAGCTTTTTTTAACAGATCAGTGTAATTTAAAACTTGTAAAGTTGTAGGCTGCAAAATACTGAAATTCACAAACAATTTCATTCATCGGAAGGAAACGCGATTTCAGTTGATTAATAATGATGTTCAATACTCAATAAATATGTTCACTCTGAACAACTTTTCCAGATCTTGGAGACGCTCATCTTCGCAAAGCTCATCAAAATGGCGTTTTATCTTGTTCTGACGAGTTTTAGAAAATTCAGGGGTGATGGACCATTTTCCTGCTATACTATTTCAATTCAGTTCATGTCGATACCTTTTCAATTCCTCTAGACAAATTTTCAAACATTTTAAGGCATTTGAAAAATCGGTGGCTTTAGACTGAAGTGATTTAGAGGCTGCATCGGTAGTTTGTAGAATTTTGGAATGGAAAACAAATAGCATAATAAAATTGTAGTTTTCGATCTTCTTCGTGAGTGAAACAACTTCATTTCTTTTATCTGTATTGCAATTTAATAGAATTGTTTTCGTTAGCACTTTTTCGACTCCAACAAACCGAACTTTTAAAGCAAAAACAGTATCGTAACGTCCTGCCCATCTAGTAGGGTTTAATGTTTTTAATGTTATTGAAGTTTCTTTATTAGATATATAACTTGATAAAATATTCCATCTTTTGATACTATGCCCAAAAAAATTATAAATTTGTTGAACTGTATCAAAAAAATGTAGCATATCAATAACCTCTCGCACTGCATCATTGAGTACTAGATTTAAGTTATGAGCAGCACAGTGAACATATACGGCATTTGGCTCGACATCCTTTGTAAGTATTTGAATTCCACCATGAGTCCCTTTCAGTGTGTTAGCACTATCATATCCTTGTCCTCGGCACTTATTTAGAGGAATATTTTTGTCATTTATGGATTTAATAACACTGCGCAACAAAATAAAAAGTTGAACGTTTCCTTTACTTCATAAGTCAGTTCTTATTTATTTTGGGTTAAGAAAAACGAATATGACATTTTTTGATATGTAAATGATAAAAATTATTGTTTCTAAGAAATTGGCGAATATAAATTACATATAAAAACTACATTTAAAGTGTGATTGCACTATCATTAATGATATTTAAATTCAGAATTCTTCAAAAAACACTTGCCAGATGTTTAGAATCAACTGATTCCTTTGAACGTGATCTTTTATACAAAAGGCCCTGATATCTTCGTTCCATCACATAAATATCTTGATGGAACCGTTCTTGATGCGTTCTCCGCAATTACAATAGGTGGGAAAGAATCAAGATGGGAGTGGAGAAAATTGATTTTTAGGGACGTATTGCAGCCGAGTTCATGATATTTTTGTAGAAGTTCGGTAGCCAATTGAGGGTAGTTATCATCTCTTTTGTTCCCTTAAAAATCCATGCATAACTTCCTTGAGAGCTTCCCAAGCATCCTTTTCTTCCCCTTCCAAAACTAAATCAAATGCAATGTCCTTTACAAGTTGACGTATTTGTGGCCCAACAAAGATGTCTTCCTTGACCTTTGCATCACTTAATTTAGGAAATTTGTTTTTTAAGTATTTAAAAGCCTGGCCTTCTCGGTTCATGGCTTTGATCAAAGTCTTCATCAAGTCCAGCTTGATATGTAAGGTGGAAGAAGAACATTTTTTAGATCTACGAGTGGCTCGGCAATTACGTTTTTCTCACTAGGGTTAAGATTTCTTGCAGCCCAATCTACTTGAACATAATGTGATTTTCTATCCCTACTACCCCACATACATAAAATGCAACAGTATTTTTTATAAGAGTATAGCAATCACTTTTAAATCATCGCAGATTTTCCACTTATATTCCAGGTAGTTGATTGAATCTAGGAGGTCTGCCATGTTGGCATAAGTCTCCTTCATATGAACCGCATGACCAATAGGAATAGAACGTAGACAATTGCCATTATGAAGCAACACCACTTTCGAACTAAGCTGTGAGGAATCTATGAAAAGTCTCCATTCAGTTGGATCATGCTTCATATTCAAACTTTTTATACAGCCATTAATATTACAATAAAAAACAGGTTATTTTTCTTTTCAAAAAAGAAATCAAATCCCTATGACGTTGTCTGTACTTGGTGACCCTGACATCCTTCTTCAGGAGATTCCATTACCGTAACCTTGATCCTAGAAGTTTTGCCTTCTCCTGTGACAAATCAAGATCTTTAATGAAATCACTCAACTCAATTTATACGGTTGATCATATTTTTCTTCTTTAAAATCAGGGTCAAAAGATGTTGAGGGCTCGTTGAGTTCTCTTTCTACACTGTCTTCATTTTCTGCTTCCAACTCATAATTCTGGAGTGGTTTAGGAACTGTAAACTGTAGTCTGCGTGGCCTAGTGGTTAGAGCATGAACCCATAAGCCGAAGGTCCCAGGTTCAAATCTCGTTGGGAGCAACGTGATTTAGTTCAGGGGATTTTTCGGACAGACTACGAGTATTCACTGAGTGGTGATACGTACTGATTTAATCAGATCATATCATAGCTGAGCAAACACACGGGAGCATGGAACTGACCAAACCAACTCCCGAAAAAATCAAATATGGTCATGAAAATGGGTACTCTAACTATCTCTAAGCGAAGGCCTGAGAGGGGCTGTAGTGCTACAAAGAAGAAGAGAGAAACTGTCTGAATGTGGAATAGGTCGAGAAGCTGATAGAAGATTTAGGGTATTTAACAGTTTTTATTTTTTTCATTGACAATCGTGCTTTTATAGACGGAGTCAAAGAAAAATAGCAATCGTCTATGTTATAAGTGGTCTCCCGCCAAATTATGGGCGCAGCAAAAGCCATGGATCGTTTTTATTTTTGAGCTATTCTCGTTATATAACTGAACACGAATTGCAACATATGTGCGAAGCCAATGGCTTATTTTGGCTTCCTACCTTCATATAAAAATAATGTTGATATGCAGTCTTCACAAGAGGCGTCAAATTGCGTTTTTGTGACGCAAAGGCTATTTCGCCACAAATATAACAAAAATTACTAACTAAATTTACACATTTCCGTGGCATGTTGATTTTTCTCTTAAAAACACTTCGAAACAAGATGATATGTGTGAAATACTACAAATTTCACCGTTATCGCAATAGCATCACACTTAGTAATCTTCTGGCAGTCAAATTATAATTTGACAAATCAAATTTATGTGTATTTTGCCAATTAACAATGTTGCCAATTTCGAAAAACAAATTTCCCGCAGATTGAAAAAGAAGAATCTTTAAAATATAAAAAGTAGCTTGTACCTCTAAAGCTAGAGCTAATCGGTTCTTTTAATGGTCGTTTTTGCACTCAGTAAACGAGAAGACATAGGATGGGACTAATTTTGAGACCAAAAAAAATTCATTGTTGCGCAGTGTAATTTGCTTGGACATTGCTAACGCAATTTGATCCTTAACTTAATGAAACCCTAAAAATTGTCTCTTTAATGACAAGTGCCTTTGGGATTCCATTACCACCTTTTTCGATCATACAATAACGGTAAAGTTCACACATTTGATCAATTTTTGAAATATCTTGAGTTGTAGCGAATATGATAGAGCGAAATGGTGCGGCATTTATTTCATGAGTGCATTTTCTACTTTTAGAACCAGGACAGAAATTAGCTCATTTTGTATTTAAGAACTTAAGTATATTACCTGGCCATTTAGTTTACATAACAATTCTTGTAAAATCGGGTCGTATTTTCCTGATAACTTAACAATACTTAAAAAGTTTCCTTTGGAACTTGGATCACTGCTATCTGCATTTTCTCTGTGACCACGAAAGGCTAAATTACACGTGGAAAGTCTCAGAGTAACATCAAGGAGTCTAGAAAGTACTTGGCGCCAAAAAGATTTTTCTTTTTTTTTATCATGGGATCTTGCTCTTCATCGAGTGTTCCATGTAGCTGCCACTGGTGATACGTAAGACAAGAATCCCGATGAATTTGCGATGTCTGGTATCTTTCAATGGCATCTACAATATGCTTCCAGTCGTCATAGCCCTCTATCCAAATATTTCATTTTTTTTTTAGATGCCTGGTTCGCGAATAACCAACACGGTTCACAATACGCCTTCTGAAGTATTAAAGAATAGGATAGCCATGTACGTTCAAGTTTTGCGCCAGACTTGGAAACAATATAGTAATGTTTTTCTAGAAAAGATCTATTGTCACTATCTTTTAAGAAAGGGCTCTTAGGTTAACAATGTCCGTTTTTAATCACGAACCTTTTCACTTGATCAGTTGGCTCTTTAAAATTACCCTTATCAGTAACAAATCGCGAAGATACAATATTATTCACGATAAAATAAAATTGTCTTTGATTTTTGCTAGTACCTTGTCGTGGCTGTTCTGGATCTGGATAAACACTGGTGCTGGGTGCTGCGTTTGGTGATTCTGTTGTACTTTTAGTAAGGTCCGATTCCTCACTTTTGGAGCACTGTTCACTCGAGTTTTCAATATTAAAGTCATCATTCTTCAAGTATTGACTAATTTTAGGCAGCTTTTTATTTTTATCTTCAGTCTCCCTCTTTCTCTTTCCTTTTTCACTCCCACTTAAATATTTTCTGGAAATAGATATTTTAATATCTAACTTTAACAATCAATTTTACTTTGCCACCATTTGCAGATTAAATAAAACAACAAATACGTAAAATCAAAGATACAAATGACCAATTGTCAAAACAATCGCACGAAGAATACGCAATCAATAGAACCCTCATAAAAATAATAGCAAATCCGGGATTCCCCCAACATGGTGTTGCTAGCTCGCTCCAGTGGCAGTGCCACGAAAAAAAATACTTTCTTTGTTAACAAAATGAAGGAATTCTCCGATCGTCAATGCTCACCCGCGCTGCCAACGTACCGCGACAAAAAATGTAGAAACCAATGAATGCGTGCTATAATTGATCAACATCTTTTTGTTCAGGATGTGTTGAAAAGCTTAACGATTAACTTGTAATTGTATCATGGTCTTTAGTTGTCTCACTTTAATGGATCTTAAGCAGAACTTTAAAAAAAATTAAAAAATATACTTTTCAAGTAAAATAAAATACTCGGGTACAATGTTAAAAAATTATTTCTGAGCGCGCGGCCTCTTGGGCCGGGGCCCTCTTGGGTCGGGGGCTTGTGGCATTTGTTCACGCCTGCCACCCTATAATTACGCCACTGAGTCCGTCCGAAGAATTACTCAAACTAATGCTACATTTTTGAAATTAATAAACCAAGAGGAATTGATATTCGATATCGGAAGTGCAATTTCAAAGATGCAGGAAGCGAAGGCCCGAGAGGGGCTGTAGTGCTAAGAAGAGAGGAAAAAGAACTTCAAGGATGACTTTAACCTGAACAGATGCAAAAACTGTCAAAGCTTTAGGCATAGTTTTGAAAAATGTAGGTTAGTCAAATGTGGGATCTGTGCTGGTGATCATAAATCTGATGAATGTAGAGATAAAAATTCCAAAAAGTGTACAAACTGTATAAAAGCAAATGATTTTTTGGCAAGAAAAAGAAGAATAGATTATGAAGCTTCAGATATAAATAACTGTGAAGCTTATAAACTAAAAAGGAATAATACCGTCAGCTCCTGTAACTACCCATTTAGACCAGTGCTAAAAGTGAACAGTACCTAGCTCTTCTCATCTGTGCATTCATATATTTTTTGATTAAAAATTATGGATATGGATTATAATGACTTTAATAACAGTGGGCTGTATAAAAACTATAATTTTAGTATTATTCATCTAAACATAAGAAGCATTAAACAAGTTGGGTAAACAGACCTACGCTCATGTCAGAAGGGTTTTGTACCCAATTTCTGAGAAATGCAGACACCAGCAATGAAAAACTTCAAAAAATATGTCAAAGAGGTGTGCACGTTCAAACGAAAATCCATTGTTTTTCTACTTTCAACGGTCAACCTTTTTTATTTTATTTTTTATTAACATCGTGCGTTTTGGTTGGTCCTCCCTATATAACTGAATTTGAAGAAAATAGTAATGAGTATATTGATATGTTACCAGAAAACCAATATATCCCGTTTATAAATACTATAACTAGACCCGGATTAATTAAAGATGTAGGTTCTTGTATCGATCATATAATGTTAAGATCAAACTTCGAAATAATGAGCTGTAAATTCATTTAAAGAATAATTGATCACTTTCCTATATTGATTGCATTGAATGCAAATGCAGTCAAATTAGAAAAAAAGCAAAAGATCTATTTCAGGTTGCTAGCAAAATTATGTGAAAAAGCAGATCGGTTGGAATTTAAAGAAATAAATGATGTAAATATCGCGGTAAAGTGCCTAGTTGAGAAAATCGCATCTTTATATAAAATGGCTATGAGAAATTATTCCAAAAATAAAACACCAGCACTAGTTGATTCTTGAAATAAAGAACAGATATAGCCGAAAAATTAAAAAAAGTTGATGCGAAAAAATTGTGGCAATTCGTAAATACAAAATTAGGTAAAAACAAGTTGGGTAATTAGACCTACGGTCATGTCAGAAGGGTTTTGTATTCAATTTACAAAATGCAGTCACCAGATCGAATCAAATCAAGAAACATGTCAAAGACGATTTTATTGGAGAAAATATGAAATGCGAAGATCATACTATTTTTAACAAAGTTCAATGAATTTCGACTTTTGAGGTTTTTGGTATTGTTATACTCATAAATATCTCCCTTGATAATTATTTCAGATGTCCATCCGCGACGGAGGAAATACATTTTTCATGTATTTCCCCCCTGTGCCCCCACTGAAGCAAAGACTGACAGTTTAACAACTGTTTTGAAAAGCTCCCATGAAAACTTTCATTTCATACCCATATCGGCTACGTTTGATGAATTTTTTTTTTCAGGGGCCACTCTCCTGTGCTGAAATCATCGATTTATGGCCAATTTTTTCGAATCCTAGAATGGTTACAAAACCCTTTTGCTAGGAGCTCTCTCCCACCTCCTTGACTTATTTCACTTATGAGCATTAATTGTAGGTACTCATCTTCAGTCATTCATTGAATTGAATCAAGTGTTCAAAGCATGCACCTTAAACGTTGAAGTTGGGAAAAAATAGCTCCAAACTATTCAATCTTCGCATTTAAAACAGCCATTATCTTGTTTTACGATTACTGATACTACTAGCTGAACCGATTCTCAAAGATATACATGACACCTATCATTCCTGAAATTTTCATGCAAATCCTAGCAAAACTGTAGTGTCTGAGTCGGTAAAAAGCGCATGTTGTTCCATAGCCATATGTTGCCATATAGTAATACATGCAGCGCATATTGTTCTATAGTAATACAGGAAAATTAAAACCGCTATAACTTCGCTAAAAATGATTCAATCTTTATGAAACTTTCAGGATAGATCAATCTTATAAACAGTCATCTATGTACTGAATTTAAGGGTACCGTTAAGATTTTATTCAAGAAAACATAAAATGGATAAATCATACTATTACTAACAAAGTTGAGCGAATTGCGTCTCCTCACGTATTTGTTGTTGTTGTACTCACCAAGGCCTATATTCCTGATTTTTTTCAGATTTTTCGGATCACAGGTGTCCAATCGCGAGGGGGGGGGGACACAAATTTTTCGTGTATTTCCCCTCCCTGTGCGCCCCTCGAAGCAAATTTTGGCAAACTAAGACCTGTTTTGAAAAGTTCTCATCCAGACCTTTCACCCATATCGGCTACCTTCAATGAAATTTTTTTTTCGGGGGGTCACTCTCCTATATGGGGAGACCCCCCTTAAATACCTTATAAAAATTTTTTTGTAGCTGAACTTTGAAGAGATCACCACTTCACACCTACACACAAAATTCGATGTTTCTAGCTTAAGCAGTTTCCGAGAAAAACTGCTGTGACACACGGACGGACGGACGGACGGACGGACGGACGGACGGACGGACGGACAGACGGACAGGCGGACAGACTGGTCGCGAAACTAGTAGGGTTTTGTAAAATTATTTTACAAAACCCTAAAAAGAAATAAAACTATACAGGTAAATGGAAAGCGGATAGAAAACAATAAACACTTTAATGAGTTTTTCTCCGAAACCGGGATTAAGATTGCAAACAATATAGCGGTGCCTACTGTAAATCAATTTGAATTTGAAAACGCACCCATCAATGAACAGAATATATGGTTTCATCCTACTCAAATGCTTGAAATTTTTCCAATTATAAGCAAACTTAAGGATAAAGTGGGCGGTATTGATCACATACATACCTTAGGTTTAAAAAAATAGCGTCCTACATTATGATACCATTAGTAAAAATATTCAATAAATACCTGAGCACTGGTGTTTGCCCAGAGCACTTTAAACTTGCTGAAGTAAAGGGTGATTCATAACAAGTGTACACATTTTTGTCGAAAAAAAAAACATAGTTTTTGTGAAGATTGAGCTGTATTGTTTATTCATTATGAAAATTTAGTCCCTTACAATTAAATACAAGTTGGGTAGACAGACCTATGCTCATGTCAGAAGGGTTTTGTACTTAACTTACAAAATGCAGTAACCAGCAACGAATAAAATCATGAAACATTTCAAAGACGATTTTATTGGAGAAAATGTGAAATTCGAGGATCATACTATTATTAACAAAGTTGAACGAATTTTGACTTCTGAGGTATTTGTTATAGTTATACCCATAAATATCTCCTTTGATAATTTTTTCAGATTTTTTAGATCACGGGTGTCCATTCGCGAGGGAGGAAACACATTTTTCATGTATTTTCCCCCCTGTGCCCCCACTGAAGCAAAACTGTCAGTTTAAGAACTGTTTTGAAAAGCTCTCATAGAGAACTTTCAATTGATACTCATATCGGCTACCTTTCATGAAATTTTTTTTCAGGGGCCACTCCTCTGTACAGTAATCATCGATTCATGGCCTGTTTTTTTCGAATCTTAGAATGGTTACAAAGCCCTTTTGCTAGGAGCTCTCTCCTGCCTCTTCGACTTGTTTCAATTGTATGTACTCGTCTTCATGATATCTATCACTCCTGAAATTTTCATGCAAATTCTAGCAAAGCTGTAGTGCCTAAGTCGGTAAAAAGCGCATATGGCTCCATAGCCATATGTTTCAATAGTAATACAGGGCATATTGCTGCATAGTAATACAGGAAAATTCAAATCGCTATAACTTCGGTAAATACTATTCGATCTTTATGAAACTTTCAGAAAAGATGAATCTTATAAGTAGTCATCTCTTTGCTAAATTTTATTGCGTTTAAAGGTACCGTTTAGATTTTATTCAAGAAAACACAAAATCGATAAATCATACTATTACTAACAAAGTTGAGTGAATTTCGACTTCTCATGTATTTTTTGTTGTTGTACTCATAAAGGCCTACATTCATGATTTTTTTCAGATTTTTCGGATGGAAGGTGTCCAATCGCGAGGGGGGGTACGCGAAAAGTTCGTACATTTCCCCTTCCCCTGCCCCCCTCGGTACTTATAAGGCAATTTTAAAACTTGTTTTGAAAAGATCTCATTGAGACCTTTCCAACGACATCCTACTCGACTATTTTTCGGGGGGTCAACTCCCTACATGGGGAGACCCCCTTAAACGCCTTTGAAAAAATTTTTCACCCTTGAACTTTCAAGAGGTCATCACTTCTGACCTTTCTACAAAGTTTCATGGCTGTAGCCTCTATAGTTTCGGAGAAAAAGTGCTGTGACATACAGACGGACGGACAGACGGACGGACGGACGGACAGACGGACACAGGTCGTGATTGCAATAGGGTTTTGTATTTTAGTACGAAACCCTAATAAAATATTACTTGGGGCATATGTGCACTTTGTGCTGCTCAAACGCTGATTGTAACTTCGATGACATTTTCGACCATTTCCGGCGTTATTAGGCGTATGTTGGCTCGAATATTGTTTTTTAATGCTTCAGTAGTCTGGAGAGCATCAGCGTAAACATGATCCTTCAGAAATCTCCAAAGGAAGAAGTCACAAGGAGTCAAATCACATGATCTCGCCGGCCAATTTATGGGTGGACCAAAAAATTCACGTAGAGCGCGAAATGTTTGCACTGGCGATTCATTATTTTTGTAAAAAGTTTTAACAATAATAAAACGTTCGGCTGATGTGTATGATGCCATGTTTAGAATTGTAAAAGACCAAACTGTTATATTCTGTCAATATATGGACCTGAAATTGGTGATAAAGAGTTAAGGTCCATTCACATGTGTACATTTGCTATGAACCACCCTTTAGTACTAGTACATAAAAGCGGAAATGAAGAATTAAGTGGTAATGATCTGTGAGTGTTCTCCATTGCAATCTAGACGAAAGTGATGTTCTCCATTGCAATCTAGACGAAAGTAAACCCACAGAAATCGCTTTTTAGATTTATCAAAGGCTTTTGATATTGTAGGCCACAATATATTATTAAATAAACTTGAAACTTATTAAGGGTATTGCATTGACTTTACTTCAAAATTATCTAACCGATAGAAAACAATGCACAAGAATTAATGGTACTTTCAGTGAGTATGCGGCAGTAAAAACAGGTGTACCTCAAGGTACAATTTTAGGTCCGTTATTTTTCCTTATATACATGTCATAGATAGTCTTGTAACAATCTCATACCAGATTGTTGCCTATGCAGATGATACCGCAATCTTTTGCTCTGTTTGGAGGAGGTTACTTAGGAAGTGATTATACTTTACAGGCAGTCCAGTCTTGGCTGTGTAGGAAAATATTGGCTTTAAATGTGTTGAAAACAAAATATATTGCTTTTGCAAATCAAATTCAAGGCATACCCACTGAAATCTTAATCTTCATTAATGAAACGCCAGTTCAAAGAGTAGACAATATCAAGTATCTTAGCATATATTTAGACTCGGGATTGATTTGGCAAAATCATGTGATTCACTTAGTTAGAAAACTCCGATATCTATTATATATATTTTCTCGATTAAAGCGCATTCTTAATAAAACCCAATTAGTGTCAATTTATTACGCACTCTTTCATAGCATTACCTCTTATAGAATAACCGCTTGGGGTGGCGTCTATGAAAGTCACATAGCCAACTTAATAAAGCTGCAAGAAAAAATATATAAACTAATCTTCAAGCAAAAAGATAACCACGCCCCGTTAACCATCTATCAAACTTTTATCATCGAATCTCTCACTTCACAATATCAATTTATAGTAATCAAGCAGTTGCCGAAGCAAACTGCTCGAAAGCCGGCATAACACTGATCCGAAATTTTGATTGCAGATTTGAAAAATTTAATTATTCCAATTTATAGTTTTATAAATTATAAACATTTTTTTCACTATAAATATAAATTTTATATAATCTTTTTTATCGATGTTAAATTTAAATTTTTCTTTATATTTATATTCTTTATGATATTTATATTTTTATTATGATTTAAACTGTTCTACATTATTATCTTCTATTAATTTAATAATTCAAACCTGCAATTGAAATTTCGGACATGAGAACACTGAGATAATGCAGTGGCTGAGCTAGAGGCTCGTCAATTCACCGTTGTAGCGCGAGAATATGGTGGACGACGGACATTGAAGAAAAAAATTTACTTGGGCGTGGAGAAACCACCGTTGCGGCATAAAGATGATGTTGGGATTTGAATGGATTGAGGAGTCTTGAGATTACCAAGCCAGGAAGTCGTGAGAATTGCGCGGGGCGTGAGATGTGAATTGCATATGGAAAACCTATTATGTTAAACAAGTTCTCCTGCGTAATCAAAATCGTGTTATTCTATAGCTCCCAGAAATAATCAGGTCCCGAGAGGAGATACGAGATCGAGAAACGTTTGCAAGTGGTTAGATTAATATAGATCTCGTTTCGTGCGAAATGATCGATGTTAAAAATACAGTGCATGTAAAGAGTGATTCTGGTGAATTGTGTACAGCAAGTCGTCATCGACAATAAAATTAAATACTTAACTGTTAGCAAAGGGAAATGTCAGTTTCCCTTTGTTCAATTCACCAGCGGCCTTCAGTTTCTCGTGTGAAAACGTCACAAAACAAAGCCTCTGGAAGTTGTGCTCTGCTGTCGAATCGCACTAAAGTTTTCGTTCAACGGGGTTACAGTGAACGAACATCCGTCGAATTTCATACAAGGCTTCCAAGTAAAATTAATGGTCATATTAAAAGGTATATCTTTGAATCAATAATAACGAAACCTGAAGCAAAAAAGGATCTGGCAGCACATACTGCTTATCAAACAGCTTATTTAGTTTATACAGGGTTATCCATTTCGTGGTTGGAAAGTATAACCCTGCCATTTGACATTTGTCAAAATTAAATGTCATCCAAAGCGTGTTTGTTTTAGTTGAAGGTTTGTCATTTAGAAATATGGATCGTTTTACAGTCGAAGAACGCGATAAAATTATTAAATTTTATTATAAAGATGGTGATTCTGCTGTATCAACATTTAGGGCTTTACGAGCCGATTACGGTCAACATAATCGACCTACACAGCCAACAATTTCGAACACAGTGAGAAAATTTGAAGAGATTGGATCGGGTATTGATATTGCAAGGCCTGTGCATCATCGCAACATTCGTTCTGCTAAAACTATCGCTGTCGTTGCTCAAAGTGTGGAGGAAGACCCGAATTTGTCGATTCCTCGACGTGCTCATCATTTGGGCTTGTCTTACGGCTCATTGTGGCGGATTTTGCATTTGGATTTGCATCTCCATCCGTACAAAATCCAACTCACTCAAGAATTTAAGCCTCAAGACCATACACAATGCAGAATTTATGCGAATTGGGTGATTGAACAACAAGCCATTGATAATGATTTTTCGAACAAAATTTTCTTTAGTGATGAGGCTCATTTTTCGCTCAGTGGTTACGTAAATACGTAAATTGCCGCATATGGGGCTCTCAAAACCCTCAGGTGGTCGCCTTTGCATCCGGAAAAAGTGACCGTTTGGTGTGCATTATGGTCTGGTTTTGTTATTGGCCCGTATTTTTTTGGAAACGTTCAAGGAAGAGCCATTACAGTCAATTCTGACCGCAATGGACGGATGTTAACCGATTGTTTTTGGAGAGAAATTGAAGATTATGATCTGGAGAACATGTGGTTCCAACAGGACGGAGCCACAAGCCACACAACACAGGCTAATTGAGCACTTTTGCAAGAGAAATTTCCAGGACGCGTAATTTCGAGATTGAGTGATGTCAATTGGCCCGTAAGACCTGCGACCTAAAACCTTCTATGGGGCTATGCAAAAGATCGTGTTTTCGCGAACAATTCTCAAAATCTTGAGCAATTGAAAACCAATATTCATGAAGTTATGGCCGAGATGTTGCCGGGAACGTGCCGAAAAGTCATTAAAAATTACTTCGAAAAGATTGAGGCTTATAAGAGGTCCCGTGGAGGACATTTGAATAATGTTGTATTTCACGTATAATAGCAAGGTTCAATCTTTGTGTTGATCAAAAAATTTTGTTTCCATCTGAATATTTTATGTGTTTTCTTTGGCTATACTTTCCCAAGCGTAAAATGGATAACCCTATATATTGATTTAAGGAATCTGTAGTGAAGTATGTATACGAATAGATAAAGTGTCCGTGAAGGACTGCAGCGATGGTCTGCTGCCCAGGCGAAAAAGGATGGTGGGATACGCCAAGATTGACCTTGTCTGAGGACGCTTGAATGCGCTGGTAATCTAGCATTGCGGGGTCGTGGGCGGGTTCTCCAGCATAAGACCCTCTACAAAAAAAATTTAGCATTCACGAATTAAAAGAGGCATAATGTGGATCGATGCAGAGGTAACCTACTAAGGTGGAAATTGCTTAAAGCCAGTAACAAACTAGGCCCGGAGAAAGCAGACGGGCTTAAGAGGATTTCGTCGTTAACGACGATACTTATGGCCCACAAATAAGATTGGGGCAACCATGTGGAAACGGTGCCCCCTCGCATACATTCTGCATTGTGTATGGTCTTGAGGCTTAAGTTCTTGAGTGAGTTGGATTTTGTACGGTTTGGTTTATTTCATTTAATTTGTTGCCTAGAGCGTTAAAAAAAATTGAAGCGAATCAAAAAACTATAAAATGGTAATTAAAAATATGGGTAAATGAACACCTGAATAATATACCTTAGGTAAATCAAATAATAGACCAGTTGGAGATTCTCAAAGAATTATGGGTCTAATATAAGTGACATACAAATAACTAACAAATAAATTGGAAAGAAATGAAAAAGAAAATTAATGTAACTTTAGAGAAAAACTATGAAACCACATCTGTATTGCTTTAATTTCAAATATTTTACATGCGTTTTGTTTTTATACTATACTGCATTTTAAATAAAAAATAAATAATTATAATACGCCTATGTAAGGATCTGTATAAATCCCCTCTAGGCTGCAATTAATATGTTATTTATAAGGTATGAAAATTTATGTAACAGATGAAAAACAAATAATTGCAAAGTTTTCTCTAGACTAAGAAAAGCAGAATATTGTAATGTAAAAATCGGCAATAAACCAACGCCAACGAGAGTCGATCTAGAGACCATCGGCTTACGCGATGAGTGCTCTAATCTCAACACCACGCGGATTACATGTTTATGGTTGATACATACTTCATTTCGCACTTTTATTTTCTTCCGATATTCTTGAAAATTTAAGGAATAGCGTTTAATTTAAAAATCACTTCTAACGTAAAATTACTTATTTAAGAGCAAAGTTGTGGGGAAATAAAAGTTCCGTACTTAAATTTTCTGTAAGATATGATTAGATAAAAATTTTGAATTGTTTACCTTCACTGCAAAATAGCAATAAATATTTTAAAAAAGACTTGTCTTACTTAATTTTTCATTACCACTTGGAATGCACTTAGGACTTTCATTATACGCTTAAAAAATCTGTATAAAAGAGCGAAACAGCACACAAGTTTAAATCAATATCGATTCAGTAGATTTTGCATAATTAGTTTGCAATCTTGCAAGTCAGAAACTAAAGCATAAATAAAATTAAGACTGGATTATTATGGCGGCCTCAGAAATTTTTAAACGATTAATTTACATAAAATTCAAAAATGCATAAGAAGGTACTTTAAAAAACAATTCTTTTTTCAAAAAAAAAGTTGATTTATGTGCATTGGTTTCTGAGACGAAGTTATAAACAAGAGGACGGTAATATCTGAATCATTATTTTTGTTCTTTGGAGCTCTTTCTGGATAAAAATTTTCAAATTTTTAAAATAACAATAATTTTTATTACAATAATAAAAACAATATCTATCACGCATGAAAAATATCAAAAACACACTGGTTACGAAAATTGGATTTTAAATTTCAAAATGGATTGTTACGAGTGACCATTGTTTTCCATCAAGTAAAACAGACAGACAGTAAGAAAACGAAGAATTTATTTTAAGCACCGGGATAGATTCGCCACCGCGAGCCATAGTTTAAGTTCGGGATAATTATGAAAAAGAGAAATTTCAGATTGTTATTCGAATTGAAAAGTGCTGTGTAAAGTAGAGTAGTTAACCAAATGTATGTAACTAGTGGGTAAGGTTGCAGCGAAATCCACTTCTTTACCATACCAGGGATAGGATGCCAGAACAACGGGAATAAATGACCGTCGACTGCGACTCCTCCGACCTTGTAGCTTCAATTTTCAGCACCCTTGAACATCAGGATACAGAAACTGCCATAGGGTCACTTTGCGGTGCCACGAAATTTTGGATCTGTATGGGATATGGTGGCAGTGGTCCATTACAGGATATCTACCAAGTATCAAGTCCACTAACAGAATGACAAATTGCCTAAATGTGCCGTGAAATGTACAATAAGTTGGGGTGCTTACATTCGATTAGAAAAACACATAGGGACATAAAAAGAGCACATACCCTGCTCACGGAATTGCAAAATTGACCGATTTTGGCATATCAGCACAGACTACGGTAACAATGACTACAACAGCTGCAAGTAACAATGATGCTAGGATCAATACGAATTTAAGAAATGAAAATAAAGAAAATGGACACAAGAACTTCCTGCTGTAATACACATATTCTACTCACCATTCAAACTTATTTAACAATTCAAATCAATTGAAAATATTCTTTACACGTATGACAAACTTATGGATGTAACTGCGTACTATAAAATATGCTACCAGCGTTTGGTTTTTTTAAATAACACAGCACTGACAGACTGCCAATCACTTTGGCATTTACATCTGATAAGCGAGTGCACGTGTTGATGGGAAATTTACATTTCAATTGCCCACTATGACAACTGTTTGTGTGCCACAGGTCGATCGGTCACGGTCAAAAGAAAGCTCATTTCCATCGAAAAGAATTTAACGGATACCCGTTTGAAACGAGTTAACGAGGGATCCGGTAACAAAGCAATCGCTCTCATAAGCAGGACGACCATTGGTAACGATGCAAGGAAAACGTTAAGAAATATGGTAGATACTGATCGCTGTTTTCTCCGATCGACGATAGCGAAAAGTTTTGAGTTGGCAGTGGTAAGCCAGTATTTTGATTTGTGGCGAAATTATCGGAGAAAGTTTTGAGTTGTCACGGCCAGCAAGTATTTTGGATTTGTGGCAGAATCGTTGGAGGTCCTCCTACGTACAGTAAGAGGTGTTATTTTGATATTAAAAGAAAAATGCCATTTTTTAATATAAATGATCGGATGTTTATTACATTACAAGAAAAAGATATGCCGTTAATAGTGGAAAATAACATCACGCAAATGACAACCACGACCACGCTTACAGGACCATTTCCTTTTCACGAAATTTTCCATAACCAAATGACAAAGTGGCTGCCCTATGTCCTCGATAGCCTCACCAATTATTGAATCGACGCTCGGCTATTGGCGTAGACCTTCTCTTTCATTTGGCCCCAAAGGGAGAAGTCGCAAGGTGTAAAATCACAAGATCTCGGTGGCCAATTGTAATCACCTCTTCGAGAGATAATACCGTCCGGAAACATTTCCCTTAAAAGATAAATGGTTTCGTTGCTTGTATGGCACGTAGCGCCATCTTGTTAAAAAATCATTAATCATCTCTCGGTAGTGCAATCCATTCACTGTAACTGTTGCTCCAGCCTCATTTTCGAAAAAGTAAGGTCCAATGGCTCCGCCGGACCATAAACCGCACCAAACAGTTACACATTAAGAATAGAGAGGCTTTTCAACAATATCTCTTGGGGTTTCCGAGCCCCAGATGCGACAATTTCGCTTGTTAACGAAGTCACCGAGGTGGAAATGGGCCTCATCACTCAAGATGATTTTTCGATGGAATTTCGGATCATACTCATGCATTTCAAGGACCCAATCAGCAAAAACACGACGTTGATGATGATCGACCGGCTTGAGTTCTTGTGTTAACTGAACTTTATAAGCCTTAAGATCCAAATCTTTATGCAAAATACGGTGTAATGACATTTGTAATTCCAAAGAATGACGAGGAATGGACAAACCTGGGTTTTCTTCAACACTTTCGGCTACAGCAGCAATATTCTCGACTGTTCTTGAATGACGTGCACAGGTTTAATTCTTCACATCACTAAGCTCGAATTTTTCCACCAATTTCTGTATTGCGGTCCGACAAGGTGCTTCACGACGACCCAAAAATGTTCGAGTTTTACGAACCGTCTCTGCCAAATTTTCACCATTTTTATAGTGAATTTTAATAATTTCAATTCGTTGTTGAAGCGTGTTTTGTTCCATTTTTTCAAAAATGACCTAGTTTCTACTTGTCAAATGTCAAAAAATGACAGCTTCAAAATTGACATCTACTCTAAATAACACCTCTTATTTGAAAACTCTTAATGACAATAAATTTAGTCTTTGACAAACCAACGTGCGAGATTCATTATTATATAGATTATTATTGTCCTATAATATAATTATTGGGAAAAATAAAATGAAATGATTTTTATATGCAATATAAAAATAACTGATTACAATTATGCTAGTAATTAATTTCAAATGCTAATCAAGGAATATGACTTCTATAAAACTGAAAATAGTTTTTTAAGTCTATGTACGAATTAAATTTGCATTTTAGTCGTAAAAGAAGGATTAGCAAGATTTTTCAGTGTAAAATTATATTTCTAAAATTAGAATAAAAATATGATTGAAAGAATGACGAATAAAAATATGAACTGCTAGGCTACCGAAGTCTTTCCTTTCCAGCAAAACCCTTCTTTTCCAGCAGGAAATTTGAGTGAGAGGTGAGTATGCCGCCGAGAGGGTAGAGTTCCCGTAATCCGCGAATGGTTGGTTTCGCGTTGTGCTTTGTGCGCGGTGCCATAGCTTGTGTTGCGTGTATTTATTAGAGTAAGTTTTCCCGGGTTTGCGTTCAGGTAGTATATTTCGGGCACCGCGTCGGTTATATTCGGGAGCACGTATTGTTTCAGCGGTTGTTCTTCATTTAATTCGTTCGGAATGAAGTACGGAAATTAAACTAGAGTCGATGGAAGTTGTTTGACGCGTTTTTTTTAATCGGGCATGGGAACCGGTGGCTGAGTTTTTGTATTTCGGAGTTAGTCTGCTCGCATAAGACCCGCGACTGAAACTCCTCTCCGAACTAGCTAGCTAGCCAGCAGCCACCTCGGAGTAGACTAAGAGTGTCCGGACTTGTTGACCTGATGGGTACAGCCCGTTGTCACGTTCCAAGACCACGTCTAGAACCGATGAAAGGTCCGTTCAGATTTCCTTCGGGAAATCTCAACGTTCGAGACTCGTGTGACTAAATCATTACATATGTATGTTTTGTAGAAAAAATGGAAGAAAATCGACTATCCAAAATAGCATTGAAGGATTGAGCACAAGGTAGACATCCAGCGGGAAGACCGAGGAATGGATGGGAAGAAACAATAGAAGCTGCCAACTGATCCTTGCTGGGAGTCATCAATTGGCGGGTGAGGTCGCAGAACCTCGGTGATCGGAGAAGATTAATCCTGGAGGTCTAGGCCCGGCTTGGGCTCTCGCACCACAGATGATGATGAAAATGGTCTACATGAAGGAATAGTTACTGCGTCTTAGTTCGTTTCCATATCCATTGACAGCCTATTGAACAGTTTTGATTTTAACGGGTCATAAGCGGCGATTGCTGATGATCTGATAATATTTGCAGTGGACCGAAAGGCATGAGTCGTTCAAATGAAACTTCAGAAAATATTCAACGATGTGCAGGCTAACATGGCCAATTGACAAATCAATGCGCAAAAACGCGAATCAATTTTGTTTCGGACAACGCTGCGGTTTGCCACCCAAGAACTGAGACGTAACTGGGAAGATTCCCACATCATGGCTAGTGAGGGTAGTTCACAACGGGGTCCACGTAAATTCCGTGTTCGATATCTCGGTGTTTATTCCGAGCAGTATCTCTACCTTAATGAACATGCCAAAACCATGCTCAGTAAAGCGCGTGAAGAAATCATGGCCCTTCGGCGTTATCTGTAAGAAGGCTTTGATTACAGCAGTTTTGACATATGGGTACTGATTTGATATGAGGAAAGGAAATGTCTCCGCGCATGCATTGATCTGTATGGAAAGCATGAGGTAGATGGAAAACACTACATATCGAATCGAAAAATTTATCAAACTACCAAAGTGATGAGAGTCGATCCATTCATTTTGAAGCTAGCTCGAAATCATACCAAGAAATCTGTAACTATGAGTGAAAATCCCTGCATTTCACAGTCGTTCCACCCTACTCAAGGGTATATTGAGACTAATCTCATCACTGCCTTCTTACCTCCAGAAGTATTCATTTAATTTGTATGGTTTAAAACTTGCTTTAAGTTTTTATAAAATTTATAACGATTGACTCAATAAAGCACAGTTGAATTTCAGTATGGTCAGTACCACGTTTTTAGCATATGTGCATCCACCCAGTGGCGATATATTCTGATTTTGAACCAGGGCGTATCATAACTGAAAGGACTTGTATTAATCGAGCGGTCACACAAGCAAACTGCTCGAAAACCTTCCTATCTCCTATCCGAAATTTTAATGGCAGATTTGGAAAAAAATATTTAATTACTTCCATCATAATCGTAATTTATAATATAGTTTTCTTTCTTATTATTATTAAATGTAATTTTATATCAACTTTCCTTTATATTGAATGTAAACGTTTCGCTTTAATTATATTCTTCATGAGATTTAACTTTTATTACTATTTAGAATCTTTTTAATTTTTTTTACTACAGTTTATTTTTCTTGAAAATTTTTAAATCTGCCAATTAAAATTATGGACATGGGAGCACAGATTTAGTGCACGCCAACGGTCTTTTACATTACTGAAGGCAATCAAACTCAACTGATGCGATTTACCGTGTACACGGGAATAGAAAGAAGATAGATTTTTGGGACGGATCGTGGAGTTGACTTACTACCACAACCCGGGAAGCAAGCACGATAAATACGTTTGGTATGAAAAGTGTGAGTAAAAGTGCCGTCAAAATCGTTTAAAATCGGGTAAAAAATTCAAAAGTTTTAATAAAAACAATTTCGATCCATACACCCTTTTAACTTCAATACATTACCATCCCCATGCGGAATTGTGCTTCCAAGGAAAACTACATTTGCGTAGGACGGTGAGAATATCTTTGACGGTGGTCTTGTCTGTCTGTCGTTCGTCTCGAAAGTTGTTGCGTCTTATTCGTTGGCCATTCGCAACGCTGTGATTTCATTTTTGGAATGAAGTCAGGAAAGAGTTTGCACGGCATTCGTGGTTAAAAGGCATCGTGAGAGCAGGAAAGTGCATGACGTTCCGCGACAGACCTGAAAATCGGTTCCCAGTGTAGTCTTGCATTGGTTGCACGATGAAAATCGAATCAGATGTGCAGTGAATACAACGAGATGTCATGGGTGGAGGGAAAAAAATAACGGGTCGAATATTCATGTAATCTTGCTAGGAAATTAAGTTTGTAGCTAATATTTCTAAATGACTGAAATATAGTGGGGGCGAGATTCATTGCAAATATTTTGTTTTTGTGTAGAAGACTCGTCTTAGAAGACGTGTCAAAATTAACAAGTGAGATTGAAGAAGAGAAATTGCAAACACAAGTAACAGAACCAGCAACGAGGAATAGGAAAAAGTATGAAAATGGAAAGTGCGATTGAGAGCGGCACCTGGGATGCGTGAAAATGGGCGAAGAGAGTCGCCTTCCTCGTAATGATCCATCTTCATTGTCGTCTTCGTGATAGTAAATAAATGAAAAGCAAGTATTTACTTTCGAGTGCGGAAAATCTCGAGTGAAATTCAAATGAAGAGCATGGTATATGCCGGTTCCATGACTCCTTGCTGTTTCGCAATGATTTCGTTTTTGTAATGGCGTTTTGTTTCACGGCCCTGAGAGATGGAATATCTGACGATACAGATTGTTTGTTGATGAATTTCGATTGTGAGATTAATTGAAATTACATAATGGAAGGTGAAAAGTCGATTACCTATGTCCGCATTTAATTAACTAAATTACATTGGCCGATTGATGTGCTGTACTGTGGTTGCTGCAATTAAGACAGGAATACCGAAATTGAAGTGTCCGACTAGGCAGCAATGCGGGGCAAATTCATTGGAAACTTTTGACGGAACTACATAAAGTTTCTTTGCAAAAAGCTCTTCAGATTCGGTGATCTTGACGTAAATGGAGACACGATGTAATGCGTCGAAGTCACAGTCGCGCTTTCAACGAGAACTGGTCAGTGATCGCTTTTGGTTCAATTTCGCTGTAGAGTTTCATTGGGAGAAGTACTTGGCTAAAGGCGGTCATGTTCGAAGTCGTCAATTTGGAAGCCGTGTCCACGTGATTGGATTGGCACGCTTGACTAACGAAATAAATCGAAATCAACGTCTCGTGGATTTTTTTATGACCTTAGCCCCAAACTCGCTTCAGTTTTCTGCATTGCGATGAATGGTTCGTATTGTAGTTTTGGCTGAGGATAGTGTCTTCTCAAAATCAAAAATGGCACAGCAACGCAATTAATGAGACGGGAGTGGTCAACCATACGTGTATAACTTTACCAAGTACATGTATTAGAGCGAAGCATTTGCTGGAGTTCATCACTATAACTAGCCTTCAAATTTATTGTAAAACCATTGTGATTTTGGTAATACGTGGTTGCTCAGTCGTCAGATGCCGGAAATGTGTATCTGCGTATATGTGACGGTGCCCGAATAGACTTATTTTTAAATGAAACTAAGTGACCTTAAGACCATGGATTGCGAACATTTCTATTTCAAATTGGTAAAAGTTAACTCTCAGGCCGGGAACCGCTAATTATACATTTGAATTGTATTTGTGTTTTCTGTTTGTCTACCACGGCATGAGAGGATCGAAGGAGTTAAATGCTCAATTATATAGAAATACATCACTTAAATTGTACTTTAGTATGAGTTTTTCACTCATATGGGAAATACGTGGCCACGTCTACGTTTGGATCTTGATCCGGTTGGGAGGGTGCGAGGGGGCACCGCTACCATCTGGATGCCCAACTCTTATTTGTGGGCCATAAGAACCGTCGGTAACGACGAAGTCCTCTTAAGTCCGGCTGTCTTCCCCAGGTCCAGTTTGTTCCTTGAGTCAGCAATTTCCTTTGACCCTTTGTTGGTTACCTCCTTTTCGACTTCGGTCGACATTTATTTGACCCCGGAACTCGTGGAGGCGAAATTCTTTTGTAGTGGGTCCTTGCACTGGGGAAAAGAACCCGCCCCACGACACCGCAAAGCTAGCCTGCCAGCGCTTTCACGCATCCCCAGACAAGACCAATCTCGGCGGATCCCAACATCCTTTTCCGCTGAGGCAGCAGACCATCGCTGCAATCCTTTACGGATATTTATAATATACCTATTTTACTACAGACTTATAGGAGTCTCGAAAAAAATTTCGTTGTTAACAACGGGATTCAAACCAAGGTCCTTTGGCTTACGCAGCGAGTACTCTAACCACTACACCAAGGAGACTAGACGTAACAGTTAATATCGGCAAATCCAATTATAATGATTTGAATTTTTAATGTTTTATCCTTAGTATACCAGATTTACTAATATAATTTAAAGCATGCTAGTGATCCTTATTCAAATCGAGGTCTATCAATTCGTAGGGCACTAGCACACATGATATTAGGGGAAATACGCACGTCTCAATGATCTAGACACTTTGGACATACACGAGTTTTTAAGAAAATGTTAGATATGAAGTATACTGTTGACATTTTGCAGTAACTACTCAAACAATGAAAATATTGTTCGATTTACTAATTTTTTTACAAAGTCTTGTTTAGCAGGAACATCTTCTTGTTATATTTAAAACATTTTATATTCAATAGGTGTTAGACTGTGACTGCGTATGGTCAAATTTGTGGGGGTTTAAGGTGGACTGACGGTATATAATGGGTGCTTTTTTTGGATTCAGTCTACCTTGAGTTACTTACCATATCGGAGTGTTGCAGAGTCCAACAAAATGGGAAAATGCAATCAACCACAAATACTAACGTAATTATTTTGTGTCGTCATATGTTGCTACACCTAAGTCAATCATTTAAAAATGAATAGAGCTTTGAAGTTTCTAAATAGCAATACTTTAATTATTGTATTTGCGCAGATTAAAATACGTTCCTTATTCCCTACAGAATGCACTTTATTTTCACGTTTCACATATACATAGTTCGTTACCAATTTTTTGTTTTTCATCTGAAAATAATTCTATTATTTATGTTTTCATTAAAACGATTTTCTTATGATTAAACCACAAAGCGCTTAATCTCACCTATAATCCGTATTTAAAATAATAAAATTAAATCAAAAGTACAGATTTCGCAAGAAAACTTCACTACTAAAAACTTACCGTAAAAAATAATAATCATAACGAAAATAAAATTGAAAATAAGAAAATTCATAATTAATCTTACGAATTAATGATTTAAACATATTCTTGTTGATTATTCAATATTAAAAGCTCAACGGTGAATTGCAAAACATCACATCGTTCGAAGTTTACTTCTCGTGTAACACAAGGTCAATTTTTAAATAGTTTATTTCAATTGCATCGTTAATTCAAACACCTCTTTAGTTTCACTTATAGCTGCATCGTCTGACACTATAGTTAAGATACAAAGAAATACCAAAGGTCCCATCACAATTAAGAAAGAAAAGTATAAAAATTAGAATTAGAAAATCTGTCCATCAGAGGAAGAAAACTGCCCTTGGGGCTAGGCGGAGAAATTATACAAAGACTAGTTGAATTCTTGAAACTGGCAAATCAAACCGGAAAATGCCACCCTGAGCACTCTCACCTAGAAATAAGATATACTTTTGTAACAGAGGCTGATATCCTAATCTCTGAGATACTAACAAATCATAAAGTAATTTCGCTTGCAAGAAACTTTGAACGATATCACAATAGACGAAAAACAGAACGAAAAAGGAAACAATCAGAGTTTGGCCTATGTATAGTATTTAGGCAGGGGAAATGAATTCCAAATAAACACCACAAAATAATTCTTATTTAGGTAAGTTCTACAAAAATAGGCATATAAAATCGTCTTAATGTGTCCTAAGTCTGCCCACTACTGTATTGCGAATCACTTTGTGTTTGAACCGGTGGATCCGTAGCTGTTGGTGTATTTGCTGCTACTAATTGTGTTTGAGGATTTGAACTGTTCATTTCCGCACTTGATCCAAGCGTATGCAAATGAGGAGAATGACTTTGTTCAGCCTGACTACTGTCTTTAGTATCGCCTGACGGTCCCGACAAGGACCTATTTCTGCAACCCAAGTTAAATTCAAACGACTGCACTTGACTATTATGGGGAAACTTATCAATGGTAATTTTTAGTGTATTATCTGCACTATTTGCAACATAGCCAATTGTATCCATATTATTACCGTCACCTGAAGCTCTCGTGTCAACTTCAAGAGATGAGTTTTGTTGGTCTTTTAAGGCATTGCCGGGATTTAGACTCATGACTGCATTGTTTGTTGGTTCTGTTTCAACCACAAGATTAGCGGAAGTTGTCTTCCCATCCTCCGAAATTGGAACAAGCTGCGGACTAAGTTGTTGGGCTAGCGTTTGCTCATGTTTCGTTGTAGATATGCCTACTTCGTTGTCTTTGGGGACATCACCCTCGTCTTTCATGTCTGGTCGAATCATGCCTGAATCGTTCTCGACTTTAGGCAAAGACTTGTCTTCGGTTATATTGCTTTCAGCGGTGTCATTTCCGCTGTTTACCTCATTTTGACCTTCCGTTTGGATATTTGTTGCGGAGCTTTGTTCACCTGTAGGTATACCATTTCGTTCATCGTTACCTGAAATGAATTTAAAGTTAATGACAATGTATACAAGATGCTAAACATGAAAGAGAATATGCAATAACGGTAAATGTATATATGAATGAGCAAAAGCTTTTGGCGAAACGATAAAGTCTAGGGGGAATTCCGATGAAATTTATTTCTTCTTAACTTTTTGATGAAACATTTGGAACGTAGGCTATGTATCGTTTTTCGGAAATTTCCGATTCAGTCTGATGATTACTAAAGCATTTGAGAAATTAAAAAAAAAGTCTCTACTGTTTGAGTCATCATAGAACATGTACCTAAAGGAGACATTTGTAAACATTATCAGGTTACGAAGCAAATAACAACAGTGACATTCATTAAATGAAAAGGAATCAGGAAATTAGTATAGGGTTTCAAAGAAAAGAAAAAAATTATACAAAATTGAAAGAAAATCAGCAGTAATTAGGTGGAAAAGTAACTGCTGTCTAGAAGCTAAATGAAAAAAAACATTAAAATTTAAAATTAAGTGGAGAAATAAGTTTACGACGCATCTTTAGTCATTTTGGAGGATTTTCTCAGCATTAAAGGTGCAACGATGAGGATCTGTCCTCGTCGAAGGAGCCTGATACCTATATAGTCGATTAATCCTAGTTTTTCAGTCCTGGTACACTACCAGGCTCTATTGAGTGTCAACCACCCATCAACGATAACTTACAGCTTTTCTACTGTCTTCAACTCTTCACCACCTGTTCACGCTTTTGCACGACACATACTTAGTAGCACGCTTTTCCTATACTTCGAACTTTATAATCTAGGGTGATCAGATAGCTGATGTGAAAAAAACGGAAACATCACCAATATTATTTGAGTCAGACATGGATAACGCAGCTATATGCCACGCAATTGCGTTGACACCTTTATCCATGATGTAACTGCGTTGATACTGGTCGCGGTATCAGTGGCACAGTTGCGCATTGTTGTATCAATATCATGCGTAAAGCTGAGATTCAATATTTAACATCAAGACAATCGCTTTGCATGATGTTAGCAGCGTTGGCGTTGAATCCCTGTGGTGTTAGTATTACCAGTTTACGGTGCCAAAGATGTCGACTTAGCGCTACGCGGCAGCATCGGTAGAAAATGAATTCAATTTGGTGGGTTTGATGCAACATCCGGTAAACAATATTTATATGGTCAGGAACATAGTACAGCCGTGAACGTTATTGAAGTAATGATTTGCGGAAACACGCTGCTAGGCGAATTTTTATAGATAATTCTTCTTCTTCTTAGCACTATAGCCCCTTTCGGGTTTTCGTTTCCTGCAAACAGCGCCTCCAACTATCTCGGTCCGCTGACCGCGTCTTCCAATTCCGAAATCCGAGCAGCGATGAACTGTCTTCGTCGACCGAGTCAGACCAGCGGTTCCCCGGTTTCCCCACTGGCCTCCGGCCTTCCGTTCTCCCAACGAATACCTTCTTGGGGATCCGTTGTTCGTCCATACGATCCATGTGTCCAGCTCATTGCAGCTTCCGCAGTCTTACAATCATTGAGACCTCCGGTTCGTCAAAAATTTCATACAGCTCATGGTTGTATCGAATTCGCCATTGCTCCCCGTCTAGCTTCGCTCCGATTATTCGCCTGAGGACCCGTCGCTCAAAGGCGTTCAAGATATTTGCGGATGCTTGGATTAGGGTCCATGTTTCACACCCATAGCGTAACACAGGTCTTATCACAGTGCTTTTACTTAAAGTACAGAGTTAACACTTATGCAGATAGCTTCATTTTAAATTAAAATTTTAATATAAATTCGTAAAATAATAAATGCTTTTACTGCAAATAGTTGTATAAATAAACACAAATATATTCATTAAAACTAAAAGCTATAAACAAAAATTGACATTTATAATAGAATACTTATCAAAACAAACTAAATCAATTTTAAATGATTTGTACTTTATGTAATATAATAACATTTGAGTCTTTATTATTTAAATTATAGTTTAAAAAAAGTTACTTGTGAAATTTAACTCGTTTCGAGTCTCTCTCGTTTTTTAAAAGCAATCTGGACCGCTTTAGAAAAAAATTGTTCACACGGGACAGAAGTACGTAGAGCTTTCGGTAAATTTCCTTTTTTTGATTTCACCACAACAGAGGATGCTGTAGATTACCCAAGCTATCTTTTCTGGTCAACATAGGCTTTGCTAAATATATTTCTACTTCTATTCTTACGAAAGTCACGTTATTGGGGCTCAGATTTTGTATAATTTCAGAGTCAAAATCTTCCCATAGCATGTACAAGCGATCACTTAAACTTGACGCGGGTTTCAGTTTGTCAGGAGTTCCAATCGTTATTGGATTTGGCTGGTTAATTATTTCATGTTCCTTGGAGTCACCATCCAGTTCCGAACAAAGTTTATGAACAGCTAGCTCATAATTATGTTCGTCAATGAAGCCAAGCTTATTGAATTGTGAATCGAGAATTGTAGCGAATACGATTAAATTATTCTCTTCAATCCTGTGCAAGCTGCGGTCTAATTCAAATATTAGCTTTGAGTTTAAGCTTTTTATCTCCAGTAAAAAGTAAGCTTTTTCGCAAAACGCTGCTTATTTGTTTTTAAATTTTTCCTTATAAACGATAATTGACGAAGCAGCTTTTGCATCAAATAAAGGGTGGTCCAACCATAATGCATGATGATAATTGTGAGTCACAACTTAACGTCAAGTTTTTCGCCCAACTTAATTTGACATTTCTTTGTTTTAGTGTTTGATAAACTCAACCATGGAGAGGTACACAATTGAGCAGCGCGTTAAGGTTGTTGTAGCCTTTTACGAAAATGGGCTTTCAAACCAAAATGCATTTCGTGCACTTCAGGGTTTTTTTGGTCAGCATAATCGACCAAATGTGTCCACAATCGGGAGAATTGGGCGGAAATTTCAGCAAACCGGGTCTGTAGAAATTGTGAAATCACCTGTGCATGCTCGGCCAGTTCGTTCCGTAGAAAACATTGCTGTTGTTCGCAGTAGTGTAGCAGAAACGCCGTCGATTTCGACTCGTCGTGCCCAACAATTGAACATCTCACGAACATCACTGATGCGAATTTGGAATAAAGATTTGAATAAGCACGCTAACAAGGTTCAATAGACTCAAGAGCTGAAGACTACTGACCATTTCAAGTGTCGAAAATACGCCGAATGGTGACTTTACAAAGAAAATCATCTTCAGCGACGAGGCACACTTTCACCTCAGTGGATTCGTTAACAAGCAGAATTGCCGCATTTGGGCAAATGAGAATCCACGAGTGATTGTTGAAAAGCCGATGTATTTACAAAGAGTGACTATTTGGTGCGGTTTATGGGCTGGCGGCGTCATCGGGCCGTACTTCTTCGAAAATTAGGAAGGTCAAGCAGTTACCGTGAATGGTATTCGCTATTGCGAGATGATAACGGACTTCTTGTGGCCAGAAATTGAGGTTATGCACCAACGAAACAATGGATCTTTTGCGCGAGACATTCAATGGCCATGTTATCTCACGTTGTGGCGATGTTAATTGGCCGCCACGATCATGTGATTTGACACTGTTCGATTTCTTTCTTTGGGGATATTTAAAAGAAAAAGTGTACGTCAATAAGCCAAGAGCAATTGAAGTGCTAAAGGATGAGATAATTCAGCACATTAACGACATTGAACCTCAATTATGTCTCAGAGTCATTGAAAATATGAACCATCGGATAGAAGTATGCCACCGTAGCCGTGGCGAGCATTTAGGCGATATTTTGTTTCACACATAATTGCCATAGATCCTTCTATTATAATAAAAAATATTGACATAATTTTCCGAAAACTTTTTGTTTTATTTACAATTAACATCGTGCGTTTTGGTTGGACCACCCTCTTTATCAAATTCTTCATCTGCTTGTTCAAGCATCAACCACTCTTGATTGCTGAGAATGGGCAAATTTTTTCTGTAGAAGAGTTTTGGTAAGAATTTATGAGTGCCGTGGAGGAAACTATTGCTTTTTTGACAATTATCATTGATGGAGGATTTCGAAGGCTGAGTTCCATCGACTTGGAACGTCATTTTTAGGGTTTTGTAAAATAATTTTACAAAACCCTACTAAAATCAATATGGAGATCAAATGAAAGGTCTTGATTAGAAATTTCCAAAACAGGTCTTAATTTGACTCTTTTTGCTTCAAGGGGCGCACAGGGAGGGGAAACGCACGAAAAATGTGTGTCCCCCCTCGCGATTAGACACCTGCGATGCGAAACCCCTGAAAAAAATTATGGAGGTATGTGTTTATGAGCACAACAACAACAAATACCTTAGAAGTCAAAGGTTGCTCAACTTTGTTAATAATAGTATTATACTCGAATTTCACATTTTCCCCAATAAAATCTGATAAGTGCCTTTAAACTAACTTTAAGTAGTCCTACAAAAGGTCCTTGAACTTTATAAGTTTGATGAAAATAGAATGATATACACGGAAGTTACAGCCATTTGAAATTTCTCCAATTACAACAACAATAACACATGATTTTGGTATTTTATGGACTTTCCATCTAATCAGTCACTGCAGTTTTGAGTTGACTTTCTAGAAATTTTTAAATAAGGGGAATAACAAGTATTTTTGGGAATTCATGATTTGAGTGATATTTGTTGGTTTGCAATAAAATGGTGACCGTTGAAAATAGAAAAACAAAGGATTTTCTTTTGAACGTGCACATCTCTTTGACATATTTCTTGACTTTATTCGTTGCCAGTGGCTGCATTTCTGAGATGTTGAGAACAAAACCCTTCTGAAATGAGCGTAGGTCTGTCGACCCAACTTGTTTAGTTTTGAATTTGGAAGTTCCATTTCATCTGACGTTGCTGTAAATTGGTTCTTTCCACTGCTACCTTTACTAAAATATATGCTGATTTTTTTGAGTTTTTTTAAATAACTGATTAGTTCCTTAAAACCAGCTCGTATTACGCAGTTTAACTAATGAGCGAAGCAGTTCCACTTTTTCCATACACATAAACGCACAACCCAATTCATGTTAGAGGCATGGTCCATTACAACAACTGAAACTTTGCCTCTGAAGTTCGATAAAGTTTCTAAATTTTTTAATTCCGCTGAAATGTTTTGTCCAGTGTGTTTCCCAGTGTTGGATGTGCAGCCTAGTAAATGAGCGGCAATAAATTATATTTTTTGATCTTGAACGATCGATATAGTGCGCCGTTACATTATAAAAACTATTATTTGTACGGAATTTCCTTACGTCCACAGTGAGACCAACAAAACAACCTTTTTTGAAGGAGATTTAGCAACGTCCACCGTCTCGTTATATTGCAGGTATTAAAGAATTCGATAATGTTTTTCGTGTGGGCAGTTTATAGTTCGAATTTGAAAGTAGCAGATTTTTTTGAATACTCGATCCTTCATAATGCTGAAAAGAAGATGCCCTTTAGTTAGCGTGGTTGCCAGTTGGCAATCAACTTGTTTTTTTTTGTAATCACAGTGGTTTACTGAAGTACTCTGCAATATCAACAGAATTTGATGACAGTGGCTGTCGGGGAAGCTATTGTACAATTTGAACTGCGCTTCTTACGGCTTCTTCTTCTTGTTCGTTAGCACTACAGTCCCTATCGGACCTTCGCTTCCTGCACATAGCGCCTCTAGCTGTCTCGGTCTATTGACCGCATGCTCCAATTTTGAAATCTAAGCAGAGATCAACTGTCTTCGTCGACCGAGTCAGACCAGCGGTTCCCCGGTTTCCCCACTGGTCTCCGGCCTTCAGTTCTCTCACAGAATACCCTTTTTAGTATCCGTTGTTCTTCTATACGATTCATGTGTCCAGCCCATTGCAGCTTCCGCAGTCTGACAATCGTTGAGACCTTCAGTTTGTCAAAAATTTCATACGGCTCATAGTTGTATCGAATTCGCTATTGGTCCCCGTCTAGCTTCGCTCCGATTTTTCGCCTCAGGACCTGTCGCTCATAGGCGTTCAATATATTTGCGGATGCTTGGGTAAGGATCCATGTTTCCCACCCATAGCATAACACAGGTCTTATCACAGATTTGTATACTTGGAGCTTTGTTTTTCTGTGTATGCAGCTAGTCTTCAAGATCGGCAAAACTGAAAAAATATTTTATTTGTGAGCTGTATTCTTCGGCGCATTTCGTATCTTTCGTTACTGTATCTTGTTATTTTGGCGTCGAAATACACAAATTCGCTCACATTTTCAATACTGTATTCACCAAGTGTGATGTTTTGTATACTTGAGGTATTTTTCTTCGACTGCGTCATAAGCTTTGTTTTATTTTCATTGAACTCTAGCCCTACAAGTTTTGCTTCGCTGTCGAGCTGCAGGAAGAGTTCTTTGGCAGTTTTTAATGATCGTGACAAAATGTTGATGTCGTTTGCATAGGCTACTACTTGGCCCAACTTGTATAGCAATGTTAACTCGTGTATCGACAGGTAGCATCCGTATGACATACTCCAGAGCCAAATTGAATAGCAATGGGACCAGCCCATCCCCCGGCTTTAGTTCGATATTTGTGCCAAAGGCTTCTAACGGCTAGTAGACCGTTATCTCGGAAAAATGCAACTAGACCTGGCTTTGTTGTTTTAAAGACATTTTCTGAATAGGGGATAATCAGAATTTTTTATTGACAGAAATTTTATAATATCTTAAAAGTCTGAAGAATAACATTTTTTTTTATTTTCTTTATTCGGCATGGAGATATTTTACAAAAATAATTAGCCTAGATATGCATGCTGGCTTCTCTTAAAGAAACAATAGTTTCTGAATTAGGGAGCTATAAAATTTGTGGTTTTCACAGACGTACTTTAGGTCATGATTGTTTCCCTTCATTAAGCTTCAATATTTAATTCAATTTTTACATGAGGTTCTACGGAGTAGTAAAAATAATTTTTAAATGACAATTTTTAACTGTTTTTTATTTTTTATCAATATTGGACATTATTCTTTTTATTGTAAGTATTGAATTAACTCTTCTTAATAAGTTCGAATAAGTTGCGCTTCGATTTCACACAATTCTTCAACTTCAGTTTGTAGTCCAAGAGCGATAGACTACATTTAAATTCAAGAGGCAGAAGATTATAGAGCTTTGGACCTAAAACGCTGGAATGTCTTTTGGCCAGTTCTGTCTTACATTTCCTTATCAAAAGGGCTTTGTTTGCTTGTCGTCTTGTACCAAAATTATGCGTTTGTAAGATAAAGTTTTATTGGTTGACAAACATATATTTGAGCATAAACAATTAAAAAGCGATTTAAGTTGAGAAGAATGACGATCTTCCTTAGCAGTTTTTAACAGTTCGGCTTTGCAGACTTTGAAGTTAGCTATACTCTTTGTATACGTACTTCCTCAAGCTACGATCCCATACTGTAAGGTACTTAGTATTAGAGCGAAATAAATTTTGTTGATTATTGAATAGTGAACGATGTGTCTAAGGGGTTTTCAGTGCGAAAATTTGAGATCTGAGTTTCTTTCATGCCATAGAGATGTGTGCGTCCCACTTTAAGTTACTGCAAATTATTAGACCCTTATGTTAAAAGCGTGGCTGAAATTGGTATGCTTTAGATTAAAGATATTTGGTTTTAGATTTATTAAGGAATAGTTTATTGCTTTCTAACCAGCGATTTACAATTTCTGTACCTAGATTAGCGCATTGTTACACTGTTTCAATATTACTGGCGGAAAATATAAGAAATGTATCATCAGCAAAGAGATTATGTTTCCATTGACACAAACATCCATATTCAAGAGGTCATAAATGGAAACCAGAAAGATGATGGGCCCTAAAACCGAACGCTGCTGTACACCACTAGAGGAGCGCATTGGAAATTGTTTATTAGGAAAGTTTGGACTCTATTTTCAAGATAAGATTTAAAAAACTTGTACACATTGCCAAGAAATCCCAGGCATCTCAATTTTCTCAAAATGATAATGTGGTTAGCCATATCCAAAGCTTTTTGAAGATCTAAAAATATAGCTAAATAGATTTGCTTACTGTCTGCGACATTGATGATGCACTGGGTCACATTATAAGTGGCGGCTTGGGCGCCTACTTTACTTCTAAAGCCATACTGCTTGCTGTCAATAAAATCATTTCTGCTGAGGTACTCAATTGGTTGCTGCTTTATACAGTTTTCAATAACTTTTCAAATGAGTGCTATTAGCCTGTAATTATTCACTACGTATTTTTCATTTCCTTTGCGGATTGGCACGACTTTCGCTCTCTTAAATTCATTTGGAAATACTCCTTGGTCTAGAGATAAATTGTAAATATGCACAAATGATGTCAGGATATGTCTCGAGAGGGTTTTTTTATAGTCATCGAATTTATGCTATGTGGCCCTGGTGTTTTATGCCCTTCTAGATTATTTATGTGTATTAAAATTTCTTCCTTTGTGATCGGGCGAAAACTAAAGGTTGTAACCCAGACCCCAGATTTTGATTGTTACGATTGAGATTGTTCTTCTTTTTCTTCTTCTTCGTGCTCCTTTTGGGCCTTCGCTTAGAGATAGAGTATCTCATTACCATGATCTAATGTATCGGCACACCGTAAGGTGATATGATCATTATCACGCTTTGGCCGTGTGTCCGTCCACCCAGCTGCGATACGTTCTGATTTTAAACCAGCACGTATCGTAACTGAACAGGCTTATAGTCCGTCCGAAGAATCACTCGTTGACGCCAACAAAACTTGAACCAGAGACCTTCGGCTTACGGGCCTAGTGCTCTAACTACTAAGCCACGCGGAGTGAGATTATTAGAGTGACCAATTTAGACAAAATGCTCGTCGAACCTTTGAAAAACGCTGGGAAGGTCGCCCAGGACTACAAATTCGACTTCATGGCATTTATTTCTGCCTTGGTTCTGACTTTACCCACGATTTTGTTTATTTTAGCCCAAATTTTCCTAGGTTTACCCTTTATTTGCTAAAGTTGATAGGAATAATACATTTCCTTTGCTTTTCTGATTATAAAATTCAATTTATTTCTGTATATGTAGGTTAAACTTTATTTTTAAATTAGTATTAAATGGTTGTTTTGCTACTTTGCGAGCAAGTTTATTTTTAAGGATAATAGAAGTCAGAATAGCTTTTGTTATCCATTGCCTTTGAGATGGTCTTCGTTTGTTGTTTTAATAATGTAAATATTTTTCTATCAGACCATGTAGCATGTTATAAACATTTTCTAATGCATTGTTTACTTTGCAACAGTTTAAAACAGTACTCCAGTTAACTTTTTCTAAGGCTTTCTAAGAAATGAGGATAGTTTATTGACATTCACTTTTCGACTATTTTTTGTGCAGACTTACATAGTAGTGAAAAATTCAGGTGAAAGATCGAACTTTGCTACGGTGGAGAAGTGATCAGTTATATACGTTTTATAGACGGCTGGCTAAAAATCGGGTCTAGTACTTTTGCAAAATATGTGATCTATGTATGATTGCTTTCTCGTTAGAGCATAAAGATATTTGTTGAGACCGTTACAGCATAAGGTATTAATATATCTGGGGCCATCTTGGGTAAGAGTAGCTTCATTAATGTTAAGATTTATATCTCCTAGGAACAGATATCTTTTACTGCTTGGACTTACGACTCTAAGGAATTTATGAAATTGCAATTAGATTTAGCTATCTTTTGATATCTGTGTATGTTAAAAAAATCAATTTTATTACTCCAAGCTTCAGTGAATACTATTATATCAAAATTTACACCTAAATTATTTAACATTAATTGTGTCTCATCAAAATGCAAATTTATGCAACGTATGTTCATATGAAATAATTGGAAATGACAACTTGAGTTTGTTTAGAACAAATTTCTACAATCTGTTTGATTTTTTAGTATTTGTGCGTTTAAGCAAGTTTCATTTTGAATGAAATTAGAATCAGAACCTGCGAAAATCATTCAATATTGGAAAAAAAAACAGAAACCAAAGTATACTATACTATCGCTTATTCAAGTTTCCCAAACCCCTCTTTACACTTAATATTTATAATGCGGCTATCTATTCTAACCTTTACTGAACCATCCTTTATCCAAACGTACTTGAAATTATTTTCTTTATTTAAGTTTTTTGTCTCTCTTAAAGGAGTGGCAGTTGCCGGTGTAAGGTGATCTCCAATGAAAATTTGTCAATCTCCTAATTGTTCACAGATTATACTTGCCGGAATTCCAAATCCACGAATTAGGTCTCAACTTATTTTTGAACGATTTTATTATTTCATCTTTGACCTTTGTTCGGACTACTCGAGCTATAATCGCGAGAGTGCCAGTTCTATGATTTGCAGTTATGTATGCAGTGCAGATCTCCAGGTCGTTTATTTCGACACCAACGGTTTTCGCTACTTATTTAATGATTTCAAAAACATTTTCGTTTGTCGTTTTGGCTTTATCTTAACCCCGCTTATCAACAGATTATCACGTCTCATTTGGTGTTGTAAATTATTATTTTGAGACTTGAGGGCGCTAATTTTCTTCACCAGCATTTTATTTTCGAATTTTAATTCTTTGATTTCGTCCATTGATACTTTAAACGTAATAACATAGTCGTGAAACTTCCCGATAGAAATTTTACAAATGTAGTTATATCTTCTATTGGGTGTACGACTTAATAACCGGAATTTGATGCTAGATGTCCATACTAACAAATATCGTGAAAGCTCGAACTTTATATATATATTTCATTTTGAAGGCACATTTGGCAGCTACCATAATCAGTCAACAAAGCAATTTATCTTGTGTGCAACATTATTATTTTTCACGATGAATACCTTCGAAAATTGGAGAAAAAGACAGCATTTGCGGGAGGTTCTGTTGAGTAATTTTTTTGCAAAGAAAACTGCTGCGGAAAGTCATCGTTTGCTTGTAGAATTTTATGGCGGCGATGTTTCAGCGAAAACATAGTGTTTTGAATGGTTTCAACGCTTCAAAAGTGGCGTTTTCGACAACAAAGAACGCCCAGGACAGCCAAAAAAGTTTGAAGACGAAGAATTGGAGACGCTACTCGATAAGGATTCGTGTCAAACGCAAGACGAACTTGTCAAATTGTTGGAAGTGACTCAGCAAGCCATTTCGAAACATTTGAAAGCCGCCGGATACATTCAGAAGCAAGGTAATTGGGTCCCCTATGAGTTGAAGCCGAGAGACGTTGAACGGCGCTTCTATATGTCTGAAATGCTGCTTGAGCGCCATAAAAAGAAATCATTCTTGCATCGGAAAATGGATCCATTATGACAATCCCAAGCGCATAAAGTCATACGTGAAGCCCGGCCAACCAGCCAAATCAACGGCGAAGCAAAATATCTATGGCGCCAAGTTTATGCTGTGTATTTGGTGGGATCAGAAGGGGCCGTTATATTATGAGTTATTGAAATTGGGCCAGACAATCACAGGTGACCTGTACCGAACTCAATTAATACGTTTGAAGCGTGCCATCATCGAAAAACGCCCAGAATATGCGACCAGACACGAGGCTTTAATTTTTCATCATGACAACGCTCGGCTGCATGCTGCAAGATCCGTGAAAAACTATTTGGAAAATAGTGGATGGGAAGTTTTGGCCCACCCACCTTATAGTCCGGACCTTGCTCCGTCTGACTTTCATTTATTTCGCTCGATGCAAAACGCCCTCACCGGAATACGCTTCACTTCAGAGCAAGGCATCCGAAATCGGATAGGTTTTTTTGGGATGGAATTCATAAATAGCCTGCAATGTTGTAGCCTCCGATGGACAATAGTTCGAATAAAATATATTGTAAGATTTTTCCACAATAAAGCATCAAATTTCGCTAAAAAATTCCGGTTATTAAGTTGTACATCTGCAAAGTTCAGATTTAAGTTTTTTGCATAAATTAGCCACTATTTCATCACTTAACACTGTGTCAGCAGATGGTTTGAATAAATGCTTGCATTTTTCACACTTCCACTTCTCTCTTTTAGCACCGAGTTGTCTGAGATTTTCAACTGTTTTGACGCTGCAACATTCCGTGTGGAAATAATTTTCACATTTTGTGCACATTACTAAGTCTTTAGCATTAGTAAATGTATTACTGCACTTTAAGCACTCTTCACTCATGTTTAGTCACTAATTGTGTAGGAAATTCAGAATATATTATTCTAGTTCAAGAGCGATAGACTACGTGAGGTGCATCGTCAAATGCTTTATTTTCAGGCTACGAATCAATCCTAGTTGCTTTACATTATTTGAAAACAATTGCACTAATTTTCTGAAACCTAAACATTAAAGCAATTAACTTACTAAATTATTTAGCCAACTGTACTAACTTATTTAATTATTGCTTGTGAAAGCCCAAGTAGCAAATAAAATAGCTGATGCAAAATTCTAAGCATTTTCGCAAGAAATTTTCTGGAGCGGTAAATCATAATCGTGACGTAAACATGCGATATTGGCATCGAATGATTCCAGTGCTTGGGGCTAGCGCTCTATTCAATGAACATGGTGTGTATCGTGGCGCGATGCTATCAGCGCAGAGCAATGAGGTGATATCTTTCCTGGCGCTGCAAACCAACACTACTAGTATCACTACTAGTATCAGCGCATTGCGCTGATACCAGCACTGGTATTGGAATCAGTGAAATTCATGGCGTTACCCATTCTATTTGAGATATTTTTCCTCGACTCGGTCATGAGCTTTATTTTATTCTCATTGGTTTGTAGCCCTAATAGTTCTGCTTCGCTGTTGAGTTTCATGAAAAGTTCTTTGGCGGTTGTTACGACCGTGACATCCGCATAGGCTACGACTTGTTTAGGGTTTTGCATTAGGGACATAACAATTTCGTATCTTTATATGAACGCACCCTTCTTTTTGAATGAATTGTCAATGTCAAAACGTTAGTTAAAGTCAACATTTGTCACGTGACACTTTCAACCGCGATCCTACGAGCAAGACCCCCGCGAGCTAAAGGTAACATTTATCACGCCAGCCAGACTGAAGAAGAATTGGTAACTCAATTTTTTGGAATTAAATATTTTCAATTGTAATTTCTTAGCACATGTAACGACTGGGATAAGTAGATTTTAAGCGGAATGACCAGACTACGACCTCACAAAGAAATGTCAATAGCGGCGATCCAGGAGGTACAATGCAGATACCTAATAAGCATAAGCAGCGGAATGCCAAACCATAGTGCCTCTATACACGTACAACTGTGCGTACCAAGCTTCGAATATTAATTGAGGACTCCGATCAGAATTTGAAATATTTGGAATTGCTGGCAATGTCCAGGATTTTAAAAACTCATCCTAACAGTGTTCAAGCCCACAAGGGCCTTATTTTAGCTCGTCTAGATGATAAAACATGAATCAATCCGATTACGTGCTTTACGAGTAGATTTATAGTAAGAAGAAAATCGAGGAAAATAATGAAAATTCTTTTTTTCGTCAAGCGAGCCTAAGGGTATATCGTTTGTCAAATCATGGAATCAATCAGTGAAGGGACCAACCATCAAATCGCCAGAGGAGCCTGCATTTATCGATGCAATATCTTTAAGAACAATCAAAGACAAAGAAATTCAAGTTCAGCGTCGATTGAAACATCTCCAAAATCGAATGCATCGAAACGATTGAATGACACTTCCTCAATGAATGCTGAAGAAGATGATGATGAAAGCGAATCAGAAGCTAATGAGTTTAAAGATGATGAAGCAATGGAAGTATCGGAGGATGAATGTTCAGTGAACGTGCATATTTGGAGGAAAATGAAGTTCCAGTTAATGGTGAAAGTATTGGCTCAGGGGATACATACGATGAGCTTGACGAAGAAGAAGAAGATGATGAAATGGCATCTCTTATTAAATCTGAATCGGAGCACAACAAATTGTTAGGGAATGATTCTCTTCTAGGATCAGAAGATGAGAAAATCGTAAGGAAGAAGGAAAAAATTCTGGCGTTTAATTCAAAATAGTGATTCTTCTTCAGTTGAATCAAATAAAAAAGTTACTGATGCAGAAGATCGCGATGAATCGTACTCGCCTAAATATTTCAGTGATGAGGATAGTGACGGAAACGCCATGAGTAAAAATGAAAACCTGACTGCTTCGTTTGCTCACGATGAAATAAGTAACAAAGAAGATACGGAATCCCTTCATCAAAGTCAACATTAATCGAAAATTAAATCACCAAATAAATAGAAGCAGCCACGCACTCAGTAGACAAAGCTAGATCTTCAGATGTAATTACTGACAGCAACAAAAATGAACCAAAAACGAAAAAGAATGTAAACAATTCTTGTGCAAGTTCTGATAAGAATAAGTAAAAACATTTGGAGTGCCAACCAGATAACGAATAAACAGAACAAATTGCTTTGGAAGCGTATATAAAAGTAAACAATGAAATAGCAGAAATTGAAGAAAAGCAAGAAAATGATGACAGTAGTCAGACGAGAGCTTCTGTGATCCCCGATGGTAGATGTGCAAGCTACAAGGCGGTAACAACGTGAGGCATTAGCACATTGCCGGTTGTGAAGCTTAAGAAAACATCGAAAGCTTGTTGCACGATAGGTGACCGTGTCTCCCCGAGGCTATAAAAGACTCCGGACTACAAAGGAAAAGCTCTCTTTTTTTGATCGATTTGGAGGAATTGGTCGAAGACAAAAAGGCGAGAAAATTCAGGAAGTGGCTAGAAGGAATTAGCAGGAAGGCGAATTATTCGAGGAAGCAAGGAAGAAAAGGAATGGTACGAGCTGGACAGGAGGACGACGAGCAGTTTGTGATACAATCCTCAACTCGCCGAGGAACGACAGCAATTAAAACCAATCAACGAGCAAATCGGGGGCCCCGGACCACGTGGAAACAAGGGTAGTAATAGGTAACAAATTAATTATAATTTTATTTAAATTTTATATATATTTTGAATTTATATGTTAAATTGCAATAAATTTGGTGTATTAAGTGCAAAAAAGTGTATCAAGTGGAAAGTGTGAAGTCTGGCTTGCGAGTCTACTTGTGGAATTATTGCCACAGTGGCGAAACTTTGGGGTGGTTTACGACCGCCGTGTGGAAGTATCCCCGAGTACCACCTGTAGGGTAAGAGTGCGAGGCGCGCTAAAGTACGGGACGAAAATTGGAAATTTTATCCAAATTAAGTTGAAGTTGGTGATAGTTTTCAAGGTTAGGCCCGTTCGGTTCTGCTCCAAATTAAATTGGAAACATTTTTCACGGTCGAGTACTTACAAGAGTTTTCGCGACATCGGTGCCGTTTCAGACTTGCGGCTGTTATTTGGAGCTTCTCCATGAGATCACGGGTTGGTCAGGTTTCCGCGGTATAATTGCAATAGTGCAGATGCGAACCTCCCGACTCGGTCGCGTTCTCGCTTAGCGATCCCATTTAGAACCCACTGGTAGAATGAGTGGCGCACGACCTCTCTTTGGTGGGCTTACAGGGTCCAACGGCCCCAGTCGGAGATCCCTGATGGAGCACCGGAAAATAGCGAGAGTATCACATTTTCATAATAGTAAATTTCACGAACCAGCAACGTTTGGAAATTATTGAAAATTACTTTTACTTACTAACATCGAAAAATCATCTTCAGCGATGAAGCTCATTTCTGGCTCAATGGCTTTGTTAATAAGCAAAATATGCATTATCGGTCAATAACAAACTACAAGTGCTTCTTGAGACACCTTTACATCCGCAAAAAATTACTGTTTGGGGCGGTTTTCATGCCGGAGGTATGATTGGGCCCTATTCTTTCGTAGATGAAAACGACTGTCATGTTACCGTCAATGGAGAGCGCTATTGTATTATGTTGGAATATTATTTGTGACCAGAATTAGATGAACTTGACATCAAGGAAATGTGGTTTCAACAAGACCTGCCAGTAGCTACACAGCTCGCCTCACAATTCATTGTCGAAATTTATTTTTTTATTGTTACTTCCTTAATGCAAAACCCCAAATAATAATATAATAACCTACCTCTTGTATCGATAGGTAGCTTTCTTATGACATATTCCAGAGCCAAATCGGATAGCAATGGGGCCAGCCCATCTCTCTGCTTCAGTCCGATATTTGTGTCAAAGGCGTCAGTGAGTTAGTTATAAATGTGAACTTGGAAGGTTGTGGATGTCATTGTCATTTTGGCTAGACGGGCTAATATGGCCGGGATACCAAAGCAAAGCATTACTTGGTACAGTACAATACGATGAACACTGTAGTATGCTTGATTGAAGTCAACGAAAATTTGTTGTACATCTTTGTTGAGCTCCCAGCATTTCTCAAGCACCTGCTTGACGTAAACAATTGGTCTATCTACCTGCTCGAAAGCCACCTTGATACTCCCCAATAATACTGTTGACGCATCATCATCTATTTTGGACCGGGCTTGATGTTCGATTGTCTGTTCTGCCACGGTCTTAGTTGCCGCTTTCACTTCCGGCTAGAGCTCGTTACTTGCTTTCGGCAACTTATTTGATAGGATCGGACTCAGCTCGTTGTCGAGGGTCTTTGTGAAATTTTTTGCCACAGACGCCGTTTGGAGTCTTTTGAAGCGAATTTTCGTAGAAGGCCGGTCTTTGCCGTGTAGGCGTTTGACATACGACATTGATAGTTTAATTTGATCAAGTAATGATCTAAGTCAAAACTGGCTGTTCGATATCTACGACTGTCACGTATGCTCGTGGCCCAACGTTGTTGGATTAAAACATGGTCGATTTGGTTTTGTGTGTTGGCATCCGGTGATCTCCAGGTCATTTTGTTTATGCGTCGATCTGGGAAGCAAGTCAAACGTATGATTAGGTTTCCGCTACATGCAAAGTCAATCACAGGCATTGGCCGTTGTCATTTGTTTCATCGTGGAGGCTATATCCTCCATTCGTTCCACGATGTAATAGCTCATTGCCAACTTTAGCGTTGAAATCACCCAGAATTATTTTTGTGTTATTTCTAGACAACAAGTTGACTAGTCTTTCATTACTTCGTCTTTTTCTTCGGTCTGACGTACACGTTTATTAGCTAAATTTTCAAGAATTTCGCTTTTATCGGATAGCATGCACTCGTTCATTGCCTGCCTTAAAATCAATAACGTGCGATTTGACCTCACTATCTCCAATGAAGGCCACTTCGAATTCTCGCTTTCCAGCAGTCTTTTCGCTTTTGAATATTGTGTGCGTTCTCATATCTTAAATTTAACTTCCAGTCCAGTGCGATTCCTGAATTGCCAGTATGTTTAATTTATATTGATTGGCTTGTTGTAAAAGGTTCTTAACAGCACCAGATTAGTTGAGTGATCTGAAATTCCTGGATCCAATGCCATAGTCCTTTTTTCGGTTGTGAGGTCGTTGCCATTTATGTTCCAGGTTTCAAAACAATATAGAATTTTATAGGGACAGAGAGTTAGACCATCCCCAACCTCGACTCCGTAGTCTGACATTTCAGGATCCAGGATTCTTTTTACAAGCCTAACGCAGTTTGGCTCGTAACCGCTTTTTTTAATAACGTTAAAAATTGCGTATAATAGTGTTTGGGCCGGCGTGCTTAACCTGCTCCCGAATTCACCCGTAAAAAGTCTGACATAATTATTGCACACTGAAACTAATTATTGGAATGTTAAAACACACTGAATTCGTGGGCACTATTGCACTACAACTAATAGACGAACCAGAAAATATAACATTAGTAAACAAATAGAGCGTGGATTATCAGAAGCATCTCAAAACCAACTTTTACTGAACCGCAACAGGCTTATTTCACTCTTCCTAGGAAAATTTGATTCATTAATTTTCAATAGACTTTTACTGGTACCTTTAGTAAGAGTTTACTAAAGGGTGATTCATAACAAGTGTACACATTTTTGTCGAAAAAAACAAAGTTTTTGTGAAGATTGAGCTGTAATGTTTATTTATTATGAAAATTTGGTCCCTTACAATTAAATATGAAACATTACTTCGGGCATATGTGCACATCGTGCTGCTCAAACGATGATTGTAATTTTCGATGACATTTTCGCACATTTCCGGCGTTATTAGGCTTATGTTGGCTCGAATATTGTTTTTTAATGCTTCAGTAGTCTGGGGAGCGTCAGCGTAAGCACGATCCTTCAGAAATCCCCAAAGGAAGCAGTCATAAGGAGTCAAATCACACGAGCTCGCCGGCCAATTTATGGGTGGACCAAAAAATTCAGGTCGAGCGCGAAATGTTTGTACTGGCGATTCATAATTTTTGTAAAAAGTTTTAACAATAATAAAACGTTCGGCTGATGTGTATGATGCCATGGTTAGAATTGTAAAAGAGCAAACTGTCATAATCTGTCAATATATGGACCTGAAGTTGGTGATAGATAAGAGTTAAGGCCCATTCACATGTGTACACTTTTTATAAATCACCCTTTATTTCTAGGCAAAGTCAACTCTTCGTAACAGCCAACTTTTCTTGCGACATACGAGTCTATGTCATAGTTACGACACAAATCAGAGGGCGGTAAATAAAATTTAATCTTTGCTATTAATGTTTGTATTTAACGAAACGATATGATCCGACTTGGTACGATACAACCGTGATTATTACTTCTGGTAAAAAATCTAATTTTTTCGCAGGGTTGCAGTATTTGGTAGCATCAGAACGGTTGCAGTACAAAACGCATCACAGCTCCAAACAAGCAACGGGAATCTGGCGTTGGCTCGTATTTCTTTGTGAATTTCCCAAAACACTTTAAGGTGTGCGTTGACATTGCATAATAAGCTTTATTAGCTATAATTATAAGCTAGTGCATAGATTATTAATTTTCTAGACTTTCTTTTATTGTAGGCTCGAAATAGAAATTATTCTCTATTGAGGCCTAGTACCCATCATATTGTTTGAACATGCGAGGCTATCAAAGAACTAACTTAATTATTCGTTTCAGATAAACATTCTACTTCCATTAACTTTCCCTGTGACTACATTGCGCCCATCTCGATGACAATGAAAAAACAGTAAAAATAATTAAGTAAATCCTAGTCAGTCAGGAACTTTTTGCCCGACTCAAACTTACTTGAAATCCTATCGACTGACGTCGCACTCCCATCAATGTTCGTTGTCGCCGTAGCGTTGGCATTACTCGTTTGTCCTGTAGCTGATGCCGGAGCTGTCGATTGTGATGTTGGCGTTACATAATTCGAAGGATTAATTTGGATCGAATCTAAATTGATGCGCCGCAGGTTGCCAATGTTGACGACTCGCATGGGTACTGGCGCCATCCATCCCATTCCGTACATCAAACGTCTCATCGTAGTGCGGATGAAGTCGCCACGACGCTCCATCAATGGACGGATAAGCTCCGCTAAGTTGTTGTTATTCCCGCCGTGAGCTCTTTGAGTTGGGGGTGGATTGTTGCTGCCGCCACCATCGTTGCCACTACCCCCGATCCCGTTGTCACCTCCGAGACCCCTACCGTTGGCAGCCTGTTGTTGAGCGGCTGCAGCCGCGGCATTTTGTTGACGGGAGTGTAAAAGGACTTGTTGTAAATGCGCCTGTTGGATGATGACGGGCAGCTCGTAATGATGGAAAAAGTAAAACATTGAGTGCTGTTCGGGAAGAAAGAAAAAGAGAGAGATGAAAAATAAAGAAACAACAAGTCATATAAAATGTTGAGATTTTCTTTTTTGGTAGCTGTCGAGAGTGGATTATATTAAGGGTCGGATAATATTTTCTGTTATTTTTCCGTCGCGTAGCCATTGACTTTAAAAGCATCAAATGGAAGCATAAACGATTTGGGGATATTTTACGAGTCTTAGGTCTTTATTAATATGGAAGTACTTCAAATGAAATGGTGTTGATAAAGATGGTCGATTAGTGAGAGTAGGTTAAAAACCATTTTATGAATATGGCCAAAACATTTTCGACGAAAATGTTGTGTTTAACGTACACGATAGAATTTAATGGTGCAGAGGGATACTTTGATTATGAAAACGTAGAATCAAGTTTTATTGACTTGAAAAATGGTCATTAACTAAATATTTTATAAAATGCTAAACGATTCACTACTTTTCGTTGGTAACATACACTTCCGTTCAAAAGTTTGGAAGGACCTTGGGGTTTCGAGACCTGACATTATTATATTAATTTGTAATTCAATTTAGCAATTTAGCTTCGTTCATCGTCAAGGTGCTGTCCATCATAGACTTCGACTTTCCGGGAAAGTGAAAACGCACCGTCTTTTAAATTAAGTTAAAAGAGTTTATTTACTAAAAATGCACAATCATTAATTTAACTATTTCGCAATATCAATTTTTAATTCCAGCTGTCTGTTACTACAATCACTTCGCAATGAATCAATTTTCGCTCCGCACTTATCGCAGTTTTACTATCGCGGTTGTAATAATCCCCCCTTTCATTCAGCTCGCCTTTATATAGGTTCTCTAGTCATTCAATCCATTTCTCGTACATTGGCGAACTACCTGGAATATTCTGAATGGCGCAGTGACGTCACTTTCAGATGTTAATCATGCTTGGTCGATTCTTGTGCTTTCGAGTACATTCATTTGCGACAGTAGCTCGCAGAATTATTTCCACATGTAACAGTGCCCCCACCTCAGTTCTTTTCGCCCCGAAACGATGTGTCACCAGTTGTAGTCAAGTCTCCCTGGATGCAATATGGGGCAAGACGGTCCAGGTGCACGATTTTCATTTTGGCTCTCGGTTTACGGTGTTCCTGTATGTGATATACGACGTTGTTGATTCGCTTTGTAACTTGGTATGGTCCCTCGGAATTATGCTGCAACTTCTGAGACCTACCTTTCCGCCGTTGTGGGTTATATACCCATCATCTTGCTGAAAGCCAGTAGAATTTGCCTTCAGATCATACCTGGTCTTCATGTGGTCAGTAGCCGATTCGATGTGTTTTCGCACTGTCCGATGTATCTGGTCCAACCGTTGCCTTAGCTCACTTGCGTACTCCGAGATCGTTTGGGGTTTCTCAGGGGGTGTTCCGAACTTTATATCAGCTGGCAGACAAATTGTCTTTCCAGAAATGACTTTGGCTGGGGCTTGGCCCGTCGATGCATGTTCGGCAGCTCTGTGCGCCATCCAAAAATAGTGGGATGTGTCGGTCCCAGTTCCTTTGGTTCTCGTCAATCATCTTGGCCAGGTGTTTATTGAGTGTGCCGTTGAAACGTTCGACCATTCCATCGGATTGGGGATGCAGCGGTGTTGTCCTCGTTTTCCGTATCCCAGCAGCTCACACATTTCGCCAAAAACCAGTGACTCAAAGTTTCGGCCTTGATCCGAATGTAGTTCACAAGGTACACCGTACCTACTGACCCAATTCAACACTAACTGTTCGGCTACAGTAGTTGCTTCCTGGTTGGGAATGGGGTAGACCTCGGGCCACTTGCTGAAATCATCGGCCACAACAAGCGTGTATCGATTTCCCCATTCAGATTCAGGAAAGGGTCCTGCGATGTCAACAGCAATCCTTTCAAACGGTACCCCCACGTTATAGGTTTGCATTTGTCCTCTCAGTCGTCGCTTTGGACCTTTGCCGGAAGCGCAAATTGTGCATCTGCGACACCAGTCCTCTACGTTTTCTCGACCGTGGAGCCAGTAAAACGTTTCCCGCAATTTCGCTAAAGTCTTGTTAACACCAAGGTGGCCTCCGGAAAATCCTTCGTGCATTTCCTTAACCACATCGTGGATTCGGCTTTTAGGAAGTATAGTTTGCATCCTGTAGGAGCTGCCATCCACCGTTTCCGATTTCCGCTTGAGTACGCCACCCTCTACCTGGAGGTAGTTCCATTGTGCCCAGTAACTTTTCAGAGTGGCGCCATGCATCGCAACTTCCTTCCACTCAGGTGGCCCAGTTGTCTCCTTCCATACGAGCAATGGTCTGATGTCTTCATCAGCTAACTGGGCATTTCGAATCGCCTCCGATGACCAACCTTCATCGAATTCGGCTGTTATCAATCGCAGATCAACGGGCGGTTCCTTTTCCTCAATTCGTAAGCAATGCTTGAAGTTAGCTGGACATGGATGACGAGATAGAGCGTGAGCATTTCCATGAACTCCGCCCTTCCGATGAACAATGTCGTAGTCGTATGACTGCAATCTTTTGATCCATCTCGTAACTTATCTCTCGGGGTTTTTGAAGTTAAGTAGCCATCTCAGCGATGCATGGTCCGTTTGAAGAACAAATTTCTGGCCATAAAGGTACTTGTGGAACTGCTTGGTGGCCTCTATTATAGCCAATAGCTCCTTCATGGTTACGTAGTAGTTCTTCTCACTTTCTCACGGAACTCTACTGTCATGCGAGAGGACTCTTTCTTCGCCATCGATCTGCTGGGAGAGTACAGCTCCAATTCCGCCGTTGTTCGCATCGGAGTCAACTACAAATATTTTTCCAGGTTTCGGATATGCCAGCACGGGTGATTTACACAGCTTCTCCTTCAATGCCACAAAGGCTGCCTGGCATTGTTCATTCAACACATACGGACGGTTTTGCTCGGTTAGCTGATGGAGACACTTAGCTATTTTGGCAAAGTCTTTGACGAATCTTCGATAGTGGGTCGCCAGGCCTAGAAAACTTCGTAGTTGGCGCTTGTTGTTTGTTCTAATAACTACAGCAACATTTACATTAGGTTCAGAAATTTTATTATTCCATTTGTAGCGTTGATTTTAGTTAACCAAATATTTTTGACCATCTTGTCCAAAAATCGCAAATCATTTTTTGACATAATTTCCATCTATCTAAAATTTTACGATGTTGATGACAATAATCTCATCAGATACATTTATCAATGGCTCACCCACCAAAAAATGGCCTGGTGTCAACGGAAGAGGGTCACCAGGATCGTCACTCAAAGCCGAAATAGGACGCGAATTTAAACACGCTTCTATTTGCATCGGAACGGTTGTCAACTCCTCAAACGTAAGCGTACTATCCCCTATAACCCTTTTAGATAATTTTTCACCATGCGTACTCCTGCCTCCCACAAACCACTCAAAATTTGGCGCATGGGGGAGGGTTTAAGTCCCAGTTAGTTGATTCGATTCTCAAAAGTTGCACCACTTCCTCGGGCGATCTAGAATTAGCAAGTTTTAACACCTCTAACAACTTTTTTTTGGACCCATTTGTCCCATTGTCACTATATAGGTCCTGGCAGTGTCTGACGTGAAGTAAACCTTCGAAACGTTGCAATAAACCCCTTGGCTGAGAGATCAGATACAGCCTCTAAATGCATCGCGTGTGGCACCATACATAAAAATCCCCGTTGGTAGCACCAGCCGGAAAGGTAAATTTCTCGTATGTAGCGTTAGGTTTCAAAAAAGAATTGGGCATGCTTACCACTGGAATTCTTACTGCAATTTTTGTAGCACTACAGGAGTATTTATTAACAAAAAGAATCTGCCGCCGTTCGTATTTGGAGACCCCTCATAGAGGTGCAAATATTTTGCTAATCAAATTGAGTTGTACACGTATGGATCACATATTGAAAATCGGCGGGTTATAAGTTGTTATAAACATATTTATACTGGTTTCGCCCTTCTCACATTTGCTGTCTATACATTTCACAGTGGTTACCACACAAAGGTGATAACTTTTTGGCTTAAATAGCTCAAATAGTTCATTTCAAAAGATTTCCATAAAAGTTTAATCAGCACTTGCATTGCCATTAATATACACATTTTCGATTCTTTTCTGAACCATCAGGGGCCGTCATTTTGAATTTTTATTGAAATCGGCTGCTAAAAATATTAAGCTGTAAATTTTCGAATTTTTTATTTGTCATCCGATTTGCATAGTTAAATTAAATTAACTTGCCTTAATAACTTATAATTTCAAGTTTTATCGGAATCTGTTGAGAAATTTGGCTGCTAGAGGGCTACAGGTATAAAAAAAAAAATGTTTATATCACCCCCCTGTACGGGGAGACCCCCTTAAACACTTTAAAATATTTTCTTATACTGCAAATTTCAAGAGGCACCACTTTTGACCTACGTA
>OZ017738.1:376687756-376867756 GCA_963969285.1 Odontomyia ornata
TCGATGGAATCGTTGCTGCGAGGGTTCAAGGAGATATTGCTGCGCGACAGGAATTTCACGAATGCAAAATAAGACGACAAAGCAAGCGACGGTAACTGTAAGAACGATAAAGCGACGAACAGTAAGAGCGTGATAGGTGAGAAAGGTTTAAACGCGCGTCGAGCGAGACTAAAGAATGGAGTGTAAAGAAAAATTGTTATAATTGCGGTCAACGCAAGCATATCAGTATTAATTGCCCAACGAAAAATACGAGTAAAGGAACGAAATGTTTCGCATGCGGCGAGTAAGGGTATATCGCACCGAAATGTGAGAACTGAAGGAAAGATGCGACGAAGAGTAGCTGCGCGGTAGTCTAGAGGAAATTGAGCGAGTACGATAAGCAAGTTTTGATTGATGGTGCCCGGATCGAAGCTATACTCGATAACGGAAGTGACTTGATGATTATGCCAGCAGACGAGTATGTGAAATCAGTCTCTACGCGTTTTGAGAATAAGTCAATTTCATTTCGGGGGGTTGAAAAAGAGAATAACGCGACAATGGGAGAATTTTGAGTGACGGTTGATGGAAACTCGTACCCGATTTTAATTTGTGTGATTTCCGATGATTTGCTAAAGAATAAATTGTTAATTGGTCGCGATTTTTTGCACACAACAGATTTGACGATAAAGCGCGGTAAAGCTACAATCAGCCCTTCGACCGAAAGTTCTTCCGCGTGCGACGAAGTGCCAGGGATATTTCGAGTCAAAGTAGTAGAAGCTGCGATGCCAATACGACAGATTTATCGAATATTCAGGACGATTGCAAGTCGGTAAAGATTTGCGACGTGGGTGTAAAAATACATTATATTGAAAGACGAAGAACCTGTATTCCAAAAAGCGAGGCGATTGATGCCGCACGAGCAAGAGCTGTTCAATGTTCAGATTAGTAATTGGATAGACGACGGGATCGTTCTACAGTCCGTCTCGGATTATGCGAGTCCGGTTGTCGTAGTAGCAAAAAAAGATGGTTCAGAAAGACTTGGCGTTCACTATCGACTCCTGAATACAAAAATTATGAACGATAGGTATCCGCTACCGCTAATTAAAGGCCAGGTGGACAGGCTGCAAGGCTCGCGAATGTTCGGCATTCTTGATTTGAGTCAGAAGTATATGGTTTTCTTAGTACTTGGTGGTCATTTCCAATTTATGAGGGTACCATTCAGTCTATGTAACTCGCCAGCTATTTTTCGAAAATTCGTGAATGCCACATTTCGGGAGCTTGTTCGCGAAGGTGTCGTGTTGACGTACATGGACGACTCGATCGTGCCGTCAGAAGATTATGAGAGCGGACTAGAGAAAGTAAAGCGTGCATTGAAACCCGAAAGAGAAATTAGTCTTATCGTTAACTGGAAAAAATGTGTATTCTTTCAGATGAAAATTGAGTTTTCGGGTCACATAATTGATAAAGGACTTGTTCACCCGAGCGAAAGAAAAATCGAAGCTGTTGCGAAGTTTCCGATGCCGAAGAATGTTCGACAGATTTAGGGAGTTCTCGCGTTAACCGGATATTTTCGAAAGCTCTTACCTGGATATTCTCTAATAGCTCGACCGCTGTCGAACTTGTTGAAGTCGAATGTAAAGTTCGAATGTGGTGACCCCCCAGAATGACGCTTTTATGCGTTTTAAGATTATTTTGACGAGTCAGCCAGTTTTGAATCTGTACTACGTGGGCGCAGATACGGAACTGCACACTGAAGCGTCAAAGCACGGTTATGGGGCGATATTGCTTCAGAGGAACAGTGAAGGCAACTTCTTGCGATTGTAAAAGCGCTCAAGAAGTTTCGGATCTAATTCCTCGTGATTCCCTTCAAGATTGTAACTGATTGCCGCGCGTTTGCTCTTACTTTGAATAGGCGAGACCATTGCGTGCGTGTTGCGAGATGGACGCTTCAGTTGGAGGAATTTGTGTATAGCAAAGAACATCGTCCAGGCAAAAGCATGGGTGCCGACATGCATGCTAGTCAAGGAGACCGACGAGGGATTGCTACCGAGATTGAAAAAGCTTAGCAGGAAGATGCAGAAATCCGAAGAATATTCAAGCTGGCAAACAAGAACGAAGCTTGAGGTTACATCGTTCGCGGAGGCGTTCTATTCTAAGCCGACGACGGGAATCTACATTTGTAGTTCTAAAAGGGATGCAGACGTAAGTTATCAAAACGGCACACGAGAGAGGTCACATCTCGCTAAGCAAAACGAAGGCTCTCGTGAAGAAAGATTATTGGGTGCCAAGTCTTCGTGCCAAAGTCGAGGAATTGATTCGCAATTGTGTTATTTGCATACTGGCAGAAAAGATATCTAAATCCCATCGACAAGGGTGAAGCCCCTTTGGATACTTTTCACGTCGATCATTTCGGATCTTTGGCGACGACAAGGAAAACTACCGACATATCTTGATCGTTGTTGACAGTTTTTCAACATTTACATAGTTATACGCAACCAAATCGGCAACGACGGATTAGGTGTTCGATCGGCTTACGAAGTAGTCTGTGACGTCTGGAAATCCAAGAAGAATTGTATTAAATTGTGGTACTACCGTAACATCGAACGATTTCGAGGCCTACTGCAACAACGACAGGATTTAACATGCGGGAATCCCGAGAACGAACGGTTAAGTGGAGCGGGTAAATCGTACGCTCATCTCGTTGCTTACGAAGAATTTGCGCTGAACCTGGAAGAATAGTACGAATATCTGAGCATGGCCCAGATATACTGGAACACAACCCCCCAAAGAAGCATCGATACGACGCCATTTCATTTGCTTTTCGGAACCCATGCGAGTGTTCGTGAAGATCTAAATATTCACGAACTTTGTCGAAAACGAATGGATCAATGCCTTCGACGAAAACCGCGACGAAGTTCGGTTTCAGGCCAAGAAAAGTATCAAGAAAATTCAAGGGGAGAACCGACATGTTTTTAAGAAGAAAAGAAAACACGCAAATGTTTAATGAGAAAGCGATTTGGTAGCTATTCGTCGGCCTCAGCAAGGACCGAGTTTAAAATGAGCTGCTAAGTATGTTTGTGTTAATAGGAAAAAGAAATTTTATTTATTTGCATGAAAGAGAAATTCCTTTTTCTAGCATAAATTATAGTCGGTTTTTCATGGTTTTCAAAGTAAATTTATTTATATTAACAACGAACATTAATCAAAGATAGTTGTATATTGACCATTTCGTTGGACGACTTTCGCCATCTTTCGGTAAATTGAAAAATTCTACGTTCAAAGAACCTTTGGTTTTTAGAAGCGAAGAACTGCTCGAACTCATTTTTAACAGACTGATCCGAATCGAAATTGTTACCATTCAAATGGTTTTGAAGGGAGCGAAACAAATGATAATCTGATGGTGCTAAGTTAGGGATGCATCAGACTACGACTATTTAGCCGCACTTCTGTCGCAAGTTACACATGGTTAAATGGAAGCCCGCACACTGCGATTTTCGACAATTTTGTCCAGGTCGGCAGTCGCAGGAATTTGCGATTTTTCCTAAAACCAGTTTAGCAGGTAGTTTTTGTGATACTCGCGCAGGCGCACATCATTTGGACATTTGACGCTGACGTGCACGGAAGTTTCTTGCATAGCGTGCAAATGAGTTAGCGCATGTGTTCCTGGCAAAGACATACCTTCAAATGAGCATATTAGTTCTGCGCATGCGTGAAGTTCCTTCGGAGATCTTGTCGCAGTGTGTTCGTATTTGCGTCTGAAAATCGCTGGTTACGGCAGAAAAATCGCAATGTGGCCGAACCCTTAGGGCTACAGAGTGGATGTGGCATCAGTTCCCAATTGAGCTCTTTTTATTTTTGATGGGTTATCAAAGGGGTGTGGGGTCTGGTGTTGCCATAATGGAACATCACGCCTTTGCGACTGGCCAGTTCACGGCGTTTTTTATTGATTTCTTCGTCCGATTTCGATAGTTGACGGCAGTAGACATTCGAATCAATTGGTTGGTTTCTTGGAAGCAGCTCAAAGTAGACTATACCCATGTAGTCCCATCACACAGAACGTATAATCTCCTTTTGGTGAATATTGGCTTTGGATGTCGATTGTGGGGGCTCATTTAGCTTGGTTCATGTTCATGATTCTTTTAAGAAATGGGTCGTTTTGGCAACAATTCAGGGAAAAGCCGCACATGTTAAAACGTTTGGGGAGGTGGATTTCCTTTAATTCGTGAGGAACCCAAACACCCAGTTTGTTTACGTAACCAAGCTTTTGTAAGTGCATGTAAACGGTGGGATTCGATATTTCGAGCTGCGTTGGTATCATTTGAGTTGTCATATGCCGGTTAATTTTGATTAACGCCTTTATTTTGTCATCATCAGTAGTGGCTGGACGACCAGTATGTGATGCACCTTAACATTAAAATTTCCAGAACGAAAGCGAACAAACCAACGCTAACACTGGCATTCAGTAAGGCAGTCCTCACCATAAAATTCACACAATTTCTTTCGAGCTTGCACCGCATTTCGGCCCTTTCGGAAGTAAAACAATAAAACATGCCGATAATGTTCTCTTTGATTGTCCATTTTCTATTTTAATTTTAACCAACTTTCTTTTTTACTAATGACGCTCAGTTTTTGACTGAAGAGAGTCTTAAGTCTAATCTTTAAAATAGGATAAAAAAATATAAGCCACGCAATCACTATTACATGAAGTATGCAGTTCATGACATGAAATACATATGCAGCTCACAGCATGAATTATCGAACAACTCAATATAAAAGATTAGTTAACAGATACATAAACATTGATTATGGATCATATTTCGTGAAGGAAGAAATTAACGTTACGAGATGTTTTAAGTGCCAAAAACACAACCAAAAAATATCAAAATACGAAGGGGAACAAATCTGTGTGAAAAGAGGAGAAAAGCATGAGCTCTAGGACTGCAAAAGCACGCATGAAAGATGCTGCGACTAAATGAAAAAAACAAGTTGAGCAAGCAAGAGAGTGTATCTATCAGAAGAACTTCGTAACCATCCTAGCGTTCAAAAAAAGTTTTCTGATAGCATGAATCGATGATTATAATATTCTAAGAGATAATGATTACGATACTTAAAGAGAGACACATTTTAAAATCGTTCAACATCAAAATGGCGGCTTCAAAGTTGGGACAACAAGCAAAACTAGTTATTTTAGTGGCAAGCAAAGTGTTGAATATATTTTCATGGAAATATTTTGAAATGGCTTATATTTGAAGCATTTCTTGAATAGGACTTTTTCTTTTAAAAGAGTTTGACTTGAAAGTGGTGGTCAATCAAATTATTTACTCATTGAAACTAATGGTGCTTACGAGAAATTTATCTTATCGGTTGGTGAAGCCAACGGAGATTTTTATATTCGTGAAATTATTATCTTTCATCATTGAATATGCTATCACAAAATGAATTAATAACTTATATATAAATATAGGGTTTTGCATTAGGGACATAACAGTTTCGTATCTTTATATGAACGCACTGTTAAACTTTTTTAATAAACTGTCAATGTCAAAACGTTAGTTAAAGTCAACATTTTAACCATGGTAAAGTTCATGAGCCAGCAACGTTTGGAGATTATTAAAAATTGCTATTTATTACTACTATCGAAAAAATCATCTTCAGCAATGACGCTCACTTCTGGCTCAATGGCTTGAGACACCGTTGCATCCGGATTTTTTCGTGGATGAAAACCGACCGTCATGCAATGGAGAGCGCTATTGTGTTATATTGGAAGATTATTTGTGGCCAGAATTGGATGAGCTTGACATCAACGATATGTGGTTTCATCAAGACGATGCCACTAGCCACACAGCAAGCATCATAATCGATTTATTGAATTTTATTTATTTATTTTTATGTCCTGAAAGGAAACCCCTATAAAATAAGGTCCATAAGAGTTAAAAATTAATCAATTTACAGGTTTAAAATGCATCCCTCTGCAACAAGTCCCTACCGAGGTAAATCTTATATAATTTTTCTGATTTTGATAAAGTTAGAAAGAAAAACGGTTGATAATGTAGACATTTTATGAATAAATAAGAAATTCAATTACATTTAAAACAATACTAACTAAATCAGGCAAAAATTTCATTGATGCTTAATGAACTTCATAGTCGCATAGACGCACAAGAGAGACAAAGTAAAAGAATACTTTATCCTAGCACCATTGAATCCCCAATCGCATCCTTTCGAAGCATTGAATGCTCTCAACACAAGCGTATCGATTGAAATTTAGGATGTCCTTTCATTCCCATACACTTCAATTTATTTAATATCAAATGAAACATTTCCGTAGAGGATCTTCATATATGTATGTTAGTTGTCACATAGCATTCACTAAAACACATTTAATTTTATGGTATTATAGAGACACTTGCAAATTTGTTGAAGCTTCAGTTTCTGTTGCTGAAATTTCCCTTATCACGTGTTTGGAAATTCAAGCAATAAATCACGTGATATCATAATTTAAGTCACGTGACTAAGGGAGTAGAAAACTTGCGCTCAGAGAAATATCATCATTGAACAAGGCCTCTGTATGATCCTTTTGCAGTTTTCTCTCCTCATCAGCATCGCCATTCTGTTGGCAATGCTTTTGCTTCTCACCATATTTAGAATTGAAGCTGACTGGTTCGTCGCATGGTTGGTTGGTTGGATGGTTGGCTGACTGGGAGACGACCCAACTCAACTCAACCCGTAAATATGTACCTAAATGGAATTTAAATAATGAAGTTGTGTATACTTTGTGATGATTTATGTAATTGAAAATAATGCAGGCGAATAAAAGAAGGATTCGTTACCATCAACCAGAAACTCATTTATGCATCGGCATGACTCTCCTGTGCGTAACAAGCAAGTTTTGTGTGTCGCAATGATGCAATTGTTCTAGATGATGTAATAATGTTATATGAAATTGAGGACATCATTTGCGTAGGACGAAGTTTATTCAAAACGAAAAATTGCCCGACAGAAAAATAGGGACGGTTAAATAAAAAACAGCAAGCTTAATACTTTCACATTTTTGTTCAAAATTTAGCAACACAAATGGCTTGGTAAACATCATTGGGTAATATTTGTATCTATTTATAATCATCCATTAAAAAGCAGGTGTGAGCTTTTATTTCAAAAGGATTACAGAATAAATGATGGAAGTTTCCCAGTACTTTCTCATGAAGTCTTCCTACCTTGTATGAGTAAACAAGCAACAGTTTGAACACTGAATCAATAAAATAACATGTATAAAGGCATAACAAAGCGCAAAGCATTAAAAAGAGGATTTTTTAAAATAAGAATTTATAATATAATTTGAATTTTTTAATAGTGACTATAGGATGAAAATTGGTATGAGGTAGATAAAGCAAAGCCAAGACGTGAAACCAATTGGGTTCCTTTTCTTTTCACAAGAAAATCTTTCAGAATATTTGTTTTCTTGTAGTAAAAACCTGACACTTTGCATTTCATTGTTTATTTGATCTACACACACACACACACACACACACACACACACACACACACACAATTTCAATATAACGACCAATAAAATATCTTTGAATTTGGTTTTTTTTTTTGATTTGCAAATTAATAGCCCAAGAGCTTTGACTCTATCCCGAAGTTTTTTTTTGGTGTATGTTCACTCGTCTTCGTATGTTCACTTGTCTGGTAAAGTTGAGAGTTGAGTCCCGCGCTGATTAGTGTCATAAATGACAGCAATAAAGTTGAAAATTTCAGGATTTGCAAAGAAGACAAAGTATACAAGGAATGGGAAATTTTGGGATGAGAGTTGGAATGTCATAATGTAGGATTGAGGACTGAACATACTGCTCCTCTTGAGAAGTCATGCCGATCAATAATTATTTTTGATTTAAATGAGCATCGTTGGAAAGAAGGGCCGGCAGATTTCTCAAGCCGTGGTCGAAGATACCCGTAGAGGTTTTAACTGTCACTATATGTATGATGCCATCGGATCCCGGATGAACCTTTATGACTCGTCGTAGAGGCAAACATAGTGGATGACTATTATCATCTTTAATGATAACAATTGTTCCTTCAGTGATTTTGTGGTTTCGTGTTAAACCGTTTATAGATTTTTCAAACCGTTTACATATTGTTTAAGCCGTTTATATATTTTTTGTACTATCGCCTCCAGAATGCTTGTTTCAATTTTTGGATTTTTTGCCAGGATGAAATTTATTTATTGAACTAGCCGATAGCAGCAAATATGTGAGCAAATCACTTGAAACTTTCAAAAGCCATTTGGCATCTATTGAAGAGATGGTATCTAACAAGCAATCATCTAAAGGCAACGATCCCTGCAACAAGTCATCACCAGTTGAAGAAAACGTTCTAAAGATTTTACATAAACATGGCGATGTTCTGAAAACATTAGCTTCGTCTGTGGGTAAATCAAGTGAGCAGAACGACATGCAGCAAGTTTTAGACAAACTCAGTAACATCGAAAAGATCTGCAGTAACATCAGGATTGAACAACATCTGTGCCAACAGATGGAGACATATACGGAGCAGCATACAACTAATAGCAACCATTCTACACCTGATGATTCAGCTTCAATATGCGCAGAGAGTCCTAAGTATATAAGTTAAGTTTGAGCCTAAGCGGTTGTTCGAAAAAAAAATAAAACGCGAGTAATTTTATTCTTTAAGAACTTTATTGATGAAATCTCAGCTTAGAACTAACTTAAAATTTCGTTTCAACTTAAAACGTAATCTCGGTTTACAAGGAAAATTCTTTAGCGAACATGTCATCTTTTAAGATGCGATAGTGAGCCGGATGTTGTTTGCAAAACAATTTTGATATGAGATTCTTTTCTTGCGACTGGCATACAAAGTTGCAGTTTAAAAATACAATGTTGCATCTTGTTTGAATACATAATGAATGATGCAATACGGTAAGTATTTACAGGTGGATCTTACGTCACTCCTCCCCGCTAAGATTCGAATTACCCCTGGAATTCGTCATTTTTGGAATTAATTCATTACCAATTAAATTCAAAATTTTATTTCTAACCATTTTTCTATAAATTGCTAAGAATGTTACTACTCCGAGAGTTATAATTATTGTCCAAAATATTAAATCTGATGTCAAATGATAGAATGTTTTATGTTCTAATAATTCGTTTTTTTTCAAGATTCTTTGTAAAATTCAATTTAATATCTTCAAAATTAATTCGATTAGCTTTCATGGGGCATACATTTGTTTTTGATATAATTACTCTTTGTATAAATTTTTTTTGATGTTTGAAAATTCTTTTTCATTGATTTTTATTGTACAATTGTTAAAATTCAATAGATAATTTTAATTTAATACAGTTTTTCTTTCATCGCATGTAGAGGAAAGTATACAATTTTTGCAATTTTTTACAATTATTAATCCATCATCAATTAATTCTATTGATTTATCTTTCATGGTTACATAGGTCCAAGTATTTGAAATATTACAATAATAGTATCTTTGCATCTTTTTCAATTCTAATTCAGGGTCATATTTATATGTTTTATTTTCATATTTAACAAGTTCGCGTTTATCTTCCAGTGATTCGACATTTTCACTATTTGGGATAGGATAAAATAAGATTGTGTTTGTGGTTATTGTATTATTAGGGATTTTTATTATAAAAATAATTTTATTATTATTGAAGGCTGCTAGCCCTAATCTTATTTGGGATAGTTTATGAAAGTCTATATCGTATTCAGTTATTTCTTCGGTTGTTAACACATTGTCTACCATTAATCCTAATCTAGCTGAAGCAATATTATTTTGAATATGCGTTATGTGGTCCTGTCAAGTATTAAGTTGGGTGAGTAAGGCTATATGCGTTATATCTGCTCTAAGGTTTATTAATTCCGAATCTAATTCTTCTGCCCAAATTGAAATTTTCTTTTGATCCTGGTTAATTATGTCTTGAAGGGTTTCTATAGATTTGTTAAAGTTTTCGTTTATTCTTATTTGCTGATTGAAAGTATTTGCGATTTTGACTTGATTTTCGTTTGTTTCTTTAAAATAGGTTTCTAGTTCTTCCTTATCGTCAGAGTCTAGGGTTCCGAATAAATATTTATATGCTTTTCCTACGAAATTGAATAATCCGCGTTTAGCTCTATGGGGAATTAATGTGGATATTTTATGTCTGATTATTGATATTTGTGCAAATAATTGTTGTTCGATTTCTCTGTTTATGATTGCTTCTCTTTTACTATTAACATCTATGATAGTTATATTTGGGTTAGTATTATCTGATTTATTCTTATATTTAGCGTAAAGATAAGTTTCTAATGCGTGGGTATTATCGTTAAGAATAAGTTCTGCCAAAGTTTGGTTGTTACACTCGTTTTTGATGATATTCTTCCTTTGTTTCTCATTTATACTGTTGAAAGTTCTTGTTTTCGAAATTCTCTTTCTATAAATTGCTTTTGTTGATTGCGTATTTCCGCTTTGATTTATCTTGCCTGATGCCAAATTTACGTTGAAATAAATCATGTCTAGAGTTTGTTCTAATTCTTCCAAATTCATTGTATTCATGTATTTATTCGATTTGCCATGCAATATATCTATTGGCTTTCTAGGGTTGTTGAATGTAGTTGTCTGTTATAGAATTCTATTGCTTCATAGGTTTTCTCGATGATAGTTTTCTGTGTAATATCATGCATTGTCCTTAGTTTTTCGCGAATTGTGCTATGCAATCTTTCAATATCTGCATTTCCAGTATGAGAATTAGGCGTAGTATAATGTACTTCAATATCCTTTTCAAGTATTGTTTGTTTGATGAGGAATCTACTAAATTGATTGTCTGCTATTATTTTCTTCGGTTTTCCATGATTTGCGGAAAAAATTTGACAATGCTTCTTTCAGGCTGAAATCGTCAGTTGCTGTTAGGTTTAGTACTAGCGTATTTAGAAAATTTGTCAATACTCGTAAATATTTTGTTGCCTTTTATTGATAATATATCGATATGTATGATTTCTCCTATATCCGATGGTGTTTCAGTGTCTTTAAATTTGGCTTTTATAGGATTTTTGTCATATTTTGCCCTTGTGCATGTTTCGCATGTATTGATGTATTTCTGAATTATTTCTTTAAGGTTTGGGTAAAATATTTGTTTTCTTAATCCATTATAGTTTTCGTTTATACCAGAATGTCTTGTTTTGTTTATATGATATTTTATGTTTTTGACTGTTTCTTCTACATCTTTTATGTCTTTGGCCATGTACGAACATCTAATGAATTGTATATTTCTTGCGTCAAAATGTTTCATAAAGAGTTTTTGTATTTTCTTATAAAGATTATCATTTAGTTCTGTGTAAATACCTATCTTTTTGGGTCTGATAAATTTCTTGAGTTTTCCTAAGACGGTCGATTCATCTCCATTAATTTCATTTTCGTTGATTATCAGTCTTCGTCTTGGGAAAATAGCGTTTGTAATATTTGTTTTATTCGTTAAAATTATTTGGTTGCTTAAGGGAATTTATGATAGTTTCATGAATTTCAAAGTGATCATTGAGATTTTCGGCTTGTGTATGAATGGTTGGTATTAAGCTGTCTTGATCTTCGTCATCTAGAGGATTCATTTTTTCATTTCTGACTATCCGTGAAAGGATGTCTGCTGCAACATTATCTTTTCCTCTGATGTACTTCACTTTGATTTCATTAGCCATCTTTGTAAGCGGGGACTGATATCTTTTCCTTTATGTTTGACTTGAAGTCATTTTAATGGTTGATGATCAGTGTTTAAAGTAAATTCTTTTCCATAAAGGTACCTTCGAAATTTTTTGACTCTCCAGACGATTGCTAGGAGTTCTTTTTCCACTGTTGCATAATTTCTCTCACGTTCGTTGAAGGTTCTACTTGCATACCAAACTGGATGTTCTTTTTGTGTAAGCACTGCTCCTACAGCGTAGTCTGATGCAACTGTTGTTACTTCGAATTCCTTATCCATTTCCGCATATTTTAGCACAGGTGGGTTAATTAGACATTTCTTCAATATTTCGAATGCGTTTCTATATTCAGGTGGGTTAATTAGACATTTCTTCAATATTTCGAATGCGTTTCTATATTCAGGGTCTTCAATATTGATTTTGTTTCCTTTTTCAGGCATTTAGTAAGAGGTAACGTTAATTTTCCATAGTCCTTAACAAATTTCCTGTAATATCCTGTAATTCCAAGGAATGATTTAATTTCTTTCGGTGTTTTGGGGATTTCTACTTCAAGGATTTTCTTGATTAATTTAGGATTTAGTTTTATGCCTTTGTCCGTTAGTATATGTCCTAGAAATTCTGATTCCCTTTTCATAAAGTTACATTTATCTGTCTGTAATTTCAATCCGTTTTCTTTAAGTCTATTTAAAACTTTCGTCAGATTTTGGATATGTTCATCAAGAGAGGTTGAAAAAATCAGTATATCGTCCAAGTACACTATACAAATTTTATTTATTAGACCGTCTAATACTTCGTTCATCATCCTTTGAAATGATGCCGGAGCATTTTTTAAACCAAAAGGCATTTGATTAAATTCATAGTGTCCATATGGGTCGATCATTTTCGTCAACAGGAATTTGATGGAATCCTTTTGCTAAATCCAGTGTTGTTAAGTATTGAGCTTCGCCTAATTTGCTCAATATGCTTTCAATATTAGGGATTGGGAATTTATCTTCGACGGTGTGTTCATTAAGTTTCCTGTAATCGATAACTAATCTCCATTTTTGTTGACCAGAATTATCTATTTTTTTAGGAACGATCCAAAGAGGAGGATTATATGGGGACTTAGATTTTCTTATTATGCCATCCTTTAGCATTTGTCTTATTTGAGATTCTACTTCTTTTTCATGGATATCGGGGTATTGACATATTTTCGAAGAAATTAGTTATTTGTCCTTCGTATATGTTTTATGGGTAATTTTGTTTGTTGGCTTTAGAATGTCGTCTTCCTTGTAAAATAATTCCTGAAATTTTGTAAGGATTTTATTTAACTTGCTTTTTTCTTCAGCATTTAAATGATCAGTTTTAATGTTTTCTCCGTTGTCTTCAAGTTGAGATATTCATTTGATAAAATGGTTGGGAATATAAAAGGAATTTTGTTATCATCCACTAAAATGAATTTTTCACACATGTTTATTAAGACTCCTAATGGTTCTAATATGTTATTACCAAGAATTGCTTCATAATCCCTATCTTTAATTTCCATATGTATCCAAGTCACGTATTTTCGAAACTTTGGGCTTCTGAATTCATCTGGTAGAGGAGTCATTATTTTGTGGGATAGTTTAAGATTTCCTGAAAGGGTATTAATATTTAAATTATTCTGCATTTGTCGTCTTTTAAAATTTTGTATTTTAGATGAGTCAATAACTGATAAGGTGCTTCCAGTATCAATTAATGTTCTTGAAACTTCTGTTCCTATAGTAATATCTATTATGGGTAAATTTCTTGAGGCGGGTCTACGCAAAAACCCTGGCTTTGTGCTTGACTTGTATCTGGTTCGAGGTTTCTATCCTGTGTGTAGTTGATTTCCATTGGTTCCGGTCTTTGTGAATTTCGGCTGACATTGTCCTGTTTATTACTTTGGTTGTTCCTGAAATTGTTTAATCTGTTATTAGCCATATTCCTGTTTTGTCCATTCGAGATTCCTGAGTATTGCTCGCTGTCCCTCCTTTGTGGTACGAAATTAGAACGCTGAAAATTATTATAAAAAGGATTTCTATTTTGGAGGGGATTTGAATCATTTGGTCTGTTTTGGCGATAGGTTTGAGATTTTTCGTTCGACTTATCGGAAGATATATTGTCGTATTTGGTGTTATTGATCATATTTTGTTTGATTAAATATAGATATGACTCTGTAATATTATTTGATTCAGTATTCAATAGAGCTATAGCTATTTTTGGTACTTTTTGTTTGAAAATATCATGAATTAGATCAGGTATACTGTTTTTGTTATATATGGCACTTTGCTCACTATTTGTTTTACTTAAAATATCTGATTGAATTCTTAATAAATAATTGTAAATTTCACTGACAGGTTTCTTCAATGATGCTCTCGTTGCTTTTTCAATGAGTCTTTCATAGGATTCCTGCGATGTAAATGCTTTCAGTAACAATTCTCGAACTAGGGGCCATGTCCTTTGGTTTTGTGGAATATTCGATATGACGTCTCCAGCGTTTCCAAGGATTTTGGGGAAAATATACAAATTTTCGACGAATTCTGTATCTTCTGGATTCCCAATGCCTCTATACACTAAGTCGATTTGTCTAATAAAAGTACTCACATTTTCCTTTCCTGTAAAGGGTTTTACCGCTGCCATGACTCTTGCTGTCGTATCTGCTACTGCATGCATGCTTGCTGTTCGTTGGCTTGATTCGCTTGATTTGCTGCTTCAATGTTTAGGTTTTGAATTTGTTGCCTGATTGCTTCCATTTTTCACTTTTTGTATTGTATCACTTTTAGTTTTAACTTTCAGTTTTTATTTACGCTGCCGATTTTTTTTTATTCTGAGTTATTGCAGGCCTCTCAGTTTGTTATTTTTAACTGTTATAAGTTAGCTTTTGGATTTCTTACGGGAGTCTCCCCGTAGTCTTTTTAAGATTCCTTGTTTAAAGGCTTATCGGAATCTCCAGAAGGTTCACTTCACTTGTTTTGTTAGATACTTTTGTTAATTCCAGACGCAACTTGCATCGACGGTTAAACGAAGACAAGCCTTAAAGTGATCCTACAAACGGAAGGCCTTCCAATAGATCTTGATGCTCTTCAAGCTGTTTATTTTCGCTACCATGAGGAGCTAGGTGTTACCCCAGATCGAGCCAAAAAAGATCTTGAAACACATGCCTCGCATGTTAGTTCCAACTACATCTCTTCCCTGCAAAGGGTAAGGGAACAACACCACAAATTTTTTCGTCCCCAATAAAAGCCCCGTTCAGCTTAACCTTAAACTATTTTACCATTACTGAGGTGGAATCTGCAGTAAACTAAATCAATTATACCTTGACGCAAAATCTTGCCAATTCAATATCCTCATTTTTACAGAAACCTAGTCGAACAAATCTGATAAAAATTAAAAAATTCTAGACAGCAATTGGAATATCTTCAGAGACGATACGGATTTTCGCAGCACTGGAAAGACACGGGAGGTGGCGGGCTGGTCGCAGTGCACAATTGAGCGAGGTCGTAAGCACTACGCCGAAGAAATTATTTCAACACAAGTTGGTACAAATAAAGCTGGAAAAATATGCTTTATATATTGGTGCTTCCTACATCCCTCCGAATTCTCTCGAAGCTGTCTACAATAAAATCGGCGATGCTATCATTGAAATGAATGCAAATGCTCATGAAGAACATAGAATAATTGTTGCTGGTGACTTTAATTGGCCGAATTTAAGCTTTGTGGTCGATGATCAGGACAATCTTCTTCTCCCAGTTAACCTTAGTGACTGTAATGATTTTACTCTTATGAGCACGTTTTATGGCAACGATTTGCAGCAAAATTTTCCTGTACGCAACCAAAGCGGAAATTGGTTGGATCTTATCTTTACCAATGAATATGACAATGTAGTGGTTATTCCAACTGTTGACAACAAGTATCTCTTTTTTAATACGCTTCATCACTTCGCTTTTTCTATTGAATTTTCTACTACTGATACATTCAACCCCATCTCATAAAGTAATAAAAATGTATTTGACTTTTGAAATGCTGATTATGAAAGCATTAACAAGCTTTTATCTAATTTCAATTGAACTGGTACTCTTTTAACGTTAGACATAGATGCTACTCTGTCTACTTTTTACAAATAAATTCTTGGCGCAGTTGAAAAATCTGTACCTAAAATCAGAAAAAGAAATAAACTCTTCGAGCCGTGGCTAGATAGGGACCTCATATCCTTACGAAATCAAAGAAACAAATTGTACAAAATTATGAGAAGATGGAATAATAATAGCCACGAAATCAGAAGAAAATATAAGAAGCTTGCCAGGGACCATAAGTCCAAATCTCAAACAGTGTATGAATCATATGTTAGTGATTTCGGAGAAAAGATTAGTCACGATCCTAAGAAGTTCTTTGATTTCGTAAGTGTCAAACATAAAACCCAAGGTTATCCTTCAACAATGTCATATAAGGGCTCTAAATCAACTTTTTCAGAACAGATCTGCGAATTTTTCGCAGACCATTTTCAAGAGGTTTATCAAGATCCCTTAGCCTCAGCAAATGAAGCACTCACAGAATCAACTTTAAAATCTCTGTTTGACAATATTTCAATATCTGATGATATTTTTCAGGCAATTGAGGATCTTGATTTGAATAAGGGACCTGGCCCTGATCAAATTCCACCTATTTTCCTAGCTAAATGTAAAGATGAACTAATTCAGCTCGTCTCTATTATTTTCAATAAGTCTCTATCGAGTGATATCTTCCCCTCGTACTGGAAGCCATCTTATATAATTCCGAACTATAAAAAAGGCGACAAAAAATCGGTTATAAATTACAGAGGAATTTCTTTACTCTCCATCACTCCCTTTTTGAACAAATCACCTACAACAAAATATCTCCAATTGCCGATTGCTATCTAAATGAAGAGCAACATGGTTTTCGGAAAAATAGGTTCACTACTACAAATCTTATGGGAATGACTTCAGACGTTCTTTGAAACATAGAAAAGGGCAAACAGATCGACGCTATTTACACCGACTTCAGCCAAGCGTTTGATTGTGTGAATCATGCAATATTAATAAAGAAACTTTGCAGCTTCGGAGTTACCGGTGTACAGCTTAGTTGGATTCAGTCTTACCTGAAGGACCGTACACAATAAGTCAAGTTTCAGGGACACTTATCTAAGAAAATTCATTTCCTCTCGGGGTTTTCTCAAGATAGTCATCTTGGACCACTTGTGTTTCACATCTTCATATCAGATCTTTCATCGTTGTTACCTGACATTCAGCACTATTTCTCCAGTCTAAATTGAATATTTATTCTAATGGTGCAATGTAAACCATCTGTCATTGAACTTGTACAAATGTCAGGTAATAATTTTCTCCAGCAAAAACAATATCATCTTCTACAGCGACCACATTAACAACACACCTCTAAGCAGAGTCGAAAGGATTGTTGACCTTGGCGTAGTCCTTAATAGGAAATTGCGATTCAACCGTCATTATGATGAAGTTCTTTCTAGAGCATACAAAATGCTGGGCTTTACCAAAAGGTGGGCCAAGGAATTCAAGAATATTTGGGCAACAAAATCGTTATACACATCACTGGTACGTCCTAATCTTGAATACGCCTGCTTAATTTGGAATTCTGTTTTCGATTATCATGCCAATAGGCTGGAGCCAGGGCAAAACCAGTTTTTACTCTTCGCTTTGAGGTCCTTTTACAATCGCACTTTTCAAGAACCTATCACCCTGTGAGACTCGACTTCAGATGATAAATCGACATCTCTTTTTTCGCGAAGAACCACGTTGTTTACATGTCTGGCATTCGATGTCCTGAGCAGCACTATTCATGTAAAAGTTATCTGCGATCGAATCCGGTTAAACGAGACTGTTAGGAAAACAAAGCACTCTCTCATGGTTACCATTAGCAAACACCAGACGAGTTATGGGTACAATGAACCGATCATAGATATTGTAGAGATTTCAATATATTTAGTGACCATTACTCCCCTTCCATATCCAAGGTCCTATTTGAATCAAATGTAATAGAATCCCTGTCACCACCAGAACATTAATGTCATAATTCTTTTTATATAGATGAAGTCTAATAATTATTTTCATAGAAATAATCGGCCTTTTTTGACAAAAAAATAAATAAATATTCCGTGGGGCGTTGGCATTTTCCATGGCGAGCAATGAATCTTCGCAGAGCTGCTTTAAAACCATCAGTAGTGAGGTCACTAACGACTTCTAGATGTACTGCTTTGATGGCCTTGCAAAAAAACACAGCAACAGAGACATTTTTTTCTTTTTTGTAAAATGGCTCACAGTAATTGACACCATTTTGATGGAATGGTCGCGCTTCAGTCACTCGTTCCTTCGGTAAATCACCCATTGTATATTGGTAAGTCCAAAAAGTATTGAGCCTTTTTGTCATTTTTCGATTGAATATTTCTTTTATTTAAAATGGATTTTATTTAAATACATATTGTCCATTATTATCTATAACTTTTTGCCATTTTTTGGGTAGAGCCATTATTCCGTCTGTGTAGAACGGCGAAAAACTTGGCCAAGTGATTTTTACAGTGCCTTTTGGAAGTGAATTTCTTTTCATTAAGGAAGTTTTGCAGAGACCGAAACAAATGTTAGTCTGATGGTGCAAGGTCTGAACTATACGGTGGATGCATGAAAACTTTCCAGCCAAGCTCTGTCAATTTTTGGCGGGTCATCAAAGATGTGTGTGGTCTAGCATTGTCATGATGGAAGACAACGCCCTTTCTATTGATCTATTCTGGCCGGCTTTTTGAATTGCTGGTTACAATCTGGTTAATTGCTAACAGTACAGAGCCGAATTGAGTGTTTGGCCAGGTTCTAGAATCTTATGATAAACAATTTCCTTCCAATCCCACCATACACACAGCATAACCTTATTTGGTGTCAATCCTGGCTTCGAAGTCGTTTGTGATGATTCACCTTTTTTGACCATGATCTTTTTCGAACGACATTCTCGTATCTTACCTATTTTGCTTCAAAACTCGCTCGATTTCATTGCGTTTTATTCGCATTTCGCAAATGGAAACTCGGTCAATCAAATTTTATTTAATTCATGCGGCACATAAACGTCGAGCTTTTTTGTGTATCCAGGCTTACGCAAATGGTTCAAAACAGTTGGGTTATGGATATTCAGTTCCTTAGCAACGTTATGGCTGCTTCTGTGTCGGCCTTCTTCAATTTTTGTAATATTTCATCGACTTTCAGTGATTGGTCGACCTGAGCGAGGTGCGTCTTTGACATCAAAATTTCCAGAATGAAATCAAGGGAACCGTTTCTTGGCTGTGGCTTTTGATAGAGTATCTTGACCGTAGACACCACAAATGTTTTCATGAGTCTGCGATGCATTCCCACCTTGATCGTAGTGATATTGTAAAATATAACGAATTTTTTCAGAATTTTCACTCATTTTCAAATGAATACAACTTAAGACACGAATGACGAAATACCAAATTGTCCGTATGAAAATTTTAGACTGGAATGTCACCTTTCAAACGCATGTCAGTTTGACTCAATCTGATTATTATTGCCCGATATATGACAACCAACACCATCTAATGACAAAAAAAGAATCAATACTTTTTAGACTGTCTAATATATTGCCGTACGTGGATTTACTCTTTTACATCGTAAACATTGATGTGTTACCCGCGCGAATTCATTGAGAACGTTATAGGCCAATTTTTTTTTTAATGTAGTGAACGCTACATGTTTTTTGTATTCAACATATAAAATCAAATAAGGCAAGTATGTACCTCTACCATGAAGGTAAAGCCAATAAATGCCCAGAAGAAGTTTGCTCGATGTTACAACATCATCTGAGAACAGAAGTTCTATTTAAAGTGAAGCATCTCGTTCTTTATAACGATGGCTCGTCGAGCCAAAATTAAAATCATTGTGTTGTGCGATTTTTCATGAATTTTTGTAATAAAGAACTGTTTGACAAAGTGACTCACTACCTTTTAGTCAGTGGATATTTATTTCTACCCTGCGATAGGGGTTTTGTATGCAAAAAGCATTTAGTGTGACGGTTTGATAAGAGTGTACATACCCGACCAGTATGATGAAATGATCCTTAAAGCTAGTCAAATATGGCGCTTTACTGTCCATCATGTAACCAGGAAGATGATCTACAGTTTTAACGCTTGGTGACCCAGATTTCATAAAAAGGAATGCTAATTCAGATAAACATCTGGAAGGGTGTTCTCAAAGAAAAAAAATTCTTTTCACAGTTTCAAAATACACAAAATTTACTTATAAAAAAGCTAAACAAGGGAAGTGGTGTTAAAGCCTTCACCAATGGTTTAACATTTTCAAACTTAAACTTAAAAAAGTACAATACCGTACCGGAGTCTCCTACAGAACTAGCTTATGTATCAGGAAAAGTGCCAATTAACATAAAAAAATTAATGATCTTAAGAAGCTGAGTAAGCATACAACGGGATTTGAACAATTCTGCGACCATATTCCGCAGTGGCCTACTCCAGCTGCAGATAGCCGAGTGTATGATGATGACTATAAGAACTGAGTCTGTGTGGTCTAGTGGTTAGAGCATGAACGCATAAGCCGAAGGTCCCAGGTTCAAATCTCGTTGGGAGCAGCGTGATTTAGTTCAGGGGATTTTTCGAACAGACTATGAGTGTTCACTCAGTGGTGATATGTACTGATTTAATCAGATCATATCAAAGCTGAGCAGGCACACGGGAGCATGATACTGACCAAACCAACTTCCGAAAAAATCAATACGGTCATGAAAATGAGATACTCTAACTGTCTCTAAGCGAAGGCCCGAGAGGGGCTGTAGTACTACAAAGAAGAAAAAGATAAGAACTGACCAAACGTACAAAACAAGAGTAGATTAAAACGTTATGGAATTTTTAGCTGCTTTTAAATTTTACATATTTTTCAAGAAGTTTAGAAGTCTTTTTTTTATGTTATTAAAAAATTAAAAATTATTGGGTCTATAACTTAATTCGTGCGGTTTACTAAGAGATGGCATAACTTGTATAATATTACATCGTTCCAATATTCCGAACATGCGTTGGAAAGCTACTGTCATTGTGCGTCTTTGCAGTGCATACCATTTATTTGAAGCGTTTACAACAATAATTTTTTTTCACTCAAATGTGTCGAACTTTGTTCCTGAAAAAGTGATTTTGCGGGGAATTCTTCTTCATTGCTTTAATATGAAGAAAACTGCTGCCGAAAGTCATCGTATTTTGGTGGAAGGTTATGGTGAACATGCTCTAGCTGAGCGGACCCGCAAAAAGTGGTTTGCACGATTTAAAAGTGGTGATTTTAGCTTGGAAGACGATGAATGTCCTGTGCAGCCAAAAAAGTTCGAAGATGAAGAACTGGAAGCATTACTCGATGAAGATTGTTGCCAAACACAAGAAGAGCTCGCAGCATCTTTGGGTGTCACTCAAGCAGCTATTTGAAAACGTTTAAAAGCAGCTAGATATATTCAAAAGCAAGGAAATTGGGCTCCACATGAACTCAAGCCGAGAGACGTCGAAAGACGGTTTTGCATGGCCGAAATGCTGCTGGAACGCAACAAAAGGAAGTCATTTTTGCATCGGATTGTTACTAGTGATGAAAAATTGATCTATTACGACTACCTCAAGCGCAAAAAATCATATGTGTAATCCGGCCAACCAGCCAAATCAACGGCAACGCCGAATATCCATGGCGCGAAGGTAATGCTCTGTATTTGGTGGGATCAGAAAGGCGTGCTGTATTATGACTGCTAAAACCGGGTGAACCCATCAATGGAGCACGCTACCGAACCCGATTAATCCATTTGTAGAGAGCACTAGCCGAAAAATGCCCAGAATATGTGACCAGACAAGAGGCAATAACTTTGCAAAATGACAACGCTCGGCCCCGCGTTGCTTTTCCGGTTAAGAACTATTTGGAAAACAGTGGATGGGAAGTTTTATCCCACCCGCCTTATAGCCCAGACCTTGCCTCTTCTGACAACCATTTGTTCCGATCGATGCAGAGCGCCCTCACTGGAATACGGTTCACATCAGAGCAGGATATCGAAAATTGGCTTGATTCATTCTTGGCTGCCAAGTCGGCGCAATTCCTTTGGGATGGAATCCACAAAATGTCAGAAAGATGGGAGAAGGTCATAGCTTTAGATGGGCAATACTTTCAATAATACGATTGTACAATTTTTTTTCTTAAATAAACGTTCAAATATTGAAAAAACCCGCACGAATTAAGTTATAGACCATATTTTCATACTTTTTTTACTAAAACACTTTTTGCTTTCAATAGGATTTACTATTTGATAAAAAATTGTTAAGCATTTATGATGAAAATGGACTTAATTGCGTCAAGCACATAACATGAGCATTCAAATTTAGTAGTATATGGTTTGGGAAACGATTGAGCACTATTCCAATTAGTCTAAGGCCAATATCTTTGTTCATGTAGAAGTTAGAAAGTTTTTCTTCGTTCACGCAAAATTTAATAGAGTGCTCTTGACGGGGTTTTGAACTAACCGATTCAGTTATGAGGTAATGAAGACAGTGTCATTCCATTTTGTAATATGGACTGAATGCGCCTTTGTTTAAAGATATTTGCCAAAAAAGTGCGACACTGTTTTTTCAGTATGGTCGGTCAAGTTGGGTGATGTAATTATTTTGGGCAGGCGAAAATAAATCAACTGATTTTGAGATCAATAGAGTGAATGCCGACAAACTGACGACTTAAACTAAGTCACTGGTTGCTTTTTAGACAGCAAAAAGTGCGATGAATTCTGGAGAGGTTCCGCACTTTACGTATACCCCCAAGCGCGAGAATACCAGACCACTTTTTTGAAGAGTCTGGAATGCGGAGATGACACCGTCAATCTTTTTCAGGTGGTTCAAGAAGGTGCATCAGAAAGACAAATTGCGGTTAAAAACTTCGCAACAAGAAGATCGATTGTCGAGCGTAAAAATGTGTCTTTTCGGGCAAAACAGTCCGTGCCCTTCAAAAAATAAGGTACTTAAACTTCCGAGTGGTGAGGTGGAAACGCCTCTAGCAGAACGAAGTCAACCAGTGCTATAGGTGCCAAAGATTCGGTCATTGGGATACCATGAAATTGGCTCAGACGGAGCCAAAAGAAAAACTGTATTGTGTGTACCGCGGTGTCTTTGGTCATCCGGCATCACATCGTGGATGCCTCCGGTATGAAGATGCGAAAGTAAAATTTAGCCCAAAATAAACTCAAGTACACCGCAGTGTGATACCTACCAACTTCGTCAAGCCCGGGGTGTCATTTGAACTTGTTGCTATAGGACCAGCAGGCAATGTGAATAAAATAAACAATCTAAGTGGCAATACTGAGCAGCTTCTTTAAATTTACCAGCAACTAAATTCCCTACCGGCGAGAATCGATAAACAGGGTTCAAAAATTAACTTTGTTTTTAAGCGTTCAGGGCTCTCAAATGCCTCAAAATAACTTGTCATCCAGTCACATTCCCATGGATAGGATTCGTCTCATCTCGATCAACGTTAACTCCATTGTGAGTCTACATCGACGTGACTGTCTCTTGGAATGCCTTATCAAGCAAAAGCCTGACATCATACTTCTCACTAAAACCCACCTCAATTTATGGCGCTATGATATTCAAGGATTTTGAATTCGTAAGAACCAATAGGGTAAACGATGATAGGGAAGGTGGCATATTGTTTCCAAAATATTGAAAAAGTCGAATTGAAAAACTTTGAATGTCTTGAAGTGTCCGTTAATAAAATTTCACTGCCAGGTGGGAATAACCTCTTCGTTATCTCCCCCTATACAACAGGTCAAAATGTTCTCAAATTCAAGAAGGAGCTTAATTCCTAGTTTGAAATACTCGAATTGAACAGGCTGAATAATTATTATATTCTTGCTGGTGATCTCAACGCCAAGCGTACATCATGGCTGAACGCCAAGCGTACATCATGGCTGAACGCCATAATAATCCCAGAGGTGTATGCCTGAAATCGTGGATAACAGAGAACCAAATTGAATACGGGTGCAATCTATATGGGTCGGAGTTCCCAACATACCCTAAGACAAGTTCATTTTTGGATCTCTGAATTGTTGACGCAAGACTTGAATTCAGCTTTAATAATCCTCAACAAGAAATTTAGGTGCTCCCTCACGATAGCGACCATAACACAATCGTAATGGAAATCAATTATCAAAGGGACGATCTCTTCCTCATTCCAGTTCAACATGAAAATTATCGGTCGAGTTTAAAAAAAACAGACTGAGAAAAGTTTCAAAAGAAGTTTAATCGAGAGTACTAGAAGCAATGTCCTCGTTCTGATAATGGCAATGCTTGTTAATGGTTCCTAATGACAGTAATCGAACTAACGATCAAATAGATCTCTAGTTGTCGAAGTTAGAGAAGCTGATGTTTGAACCGATTGAGGAAGTAGTTCCCAAGATTAAACATCGAAACAATATGGAAGGATATGAAGCACCAACCATTGCAAGGTTAAAAATATTGAAAAGCCTTCTTCTCAGACGCGTCAATAATCTTTGTCGGCGATTTTTGGACTACAACCATCCCTCGTTAGCTTTGTTGAAATTACACCTGAGGAATGTCTGGAACTTAATCCGTAAATACTTCAGGAGTGAAGTCAGCAATCAATGGGCGGAAAAACTGAGGGGTATTAGCCCGCAGGACTCAGGTGGCGTTCGCATGAAAGTAAACAGTTTATTCCGTAAGAAGTCTCGAGGGAAGGTATTGAATCTTGGAGTCGCTAGCGATGAGTTAAATCTCCTCGATAGGGCTGGTATCGAAATTGATAGTACTACTCCGGATAGAAATGGAAACTTGCCCTGATTAAAACACATTTTGAATTGGTTCATCCATCAAACCCCGAGAGACGGAATCAAATACTTTCAGAGGTCGTAGAGATAAAAGTTTCCGACTTTAAATCATGCCTGAAGGACGAATCCCTTCTTCATTTTAATGAAACATTAACATCTGATCTCATACCGAGCTTGAATCTTACTGATTATTTTGTCAACTATGAAGACTTGTGTTTCATGTTTCGCAGGATAAACAACAAGAAATCACGTGGTTCTGACGGTGTTCCAAATATAGTTGTCCGACATTTGCCTGAGGTTGCCATTAGGAGTTATTGCATATTGTTCAACAACAATTTCATGTCTCCCAAATGCGTGGAAAAAGGCTTTCCAATCTTGAAGAAAGGAAAAGAATCTTCAAGCCCAAAATATTCCCGCCCCATCAGCTTGCTGCCTAACATCAGCATGGTGTTTGAAGTGATACTGAACACAGCATTGAAAGCCTACATTGAGATATATGAGGTGGTGCCGAATTGCCAGTTTGGTTTTAGTGCCAGTCATTCGACCATTCACGCGATAACGGAAGTAACTTCAGACATCTGTTTGAAACTAAATGATAGAGAATGTGTTGGAGCGTGTCTCATTGATATGGAGAAAGCCTTCGATAGGGTGTGGTTAGATGGACTAATTTTTAAACTCCTTCAGGACAGATTCCCCAGACACCTTGTCGCCATGTTGTGCAATATGCTTAGAAGTGCGAAATATTTTGTTTTGGACAACGCTACACGGGGTCAGTCAAGTCCTCAAACGTAATTGGAAAGATTTCCACATTAGTAGTAGTTCATAACGGATTCCACATAAATTCTGTGTTCGATACTTGGTGTTCATCTCGATCAGTATCTGTACTCGTACTGTACTGAATATGTTAAAATCATGCTCAGTAAAGCACAAAATGTAGTCATACCCCTGCGAAGACTCTTTCATTCCAGATGCATTGATCAAAAGGCCAAAGTTATCTGTTGCATTGGTGGCTCAATGACAATGTCTGAATTATTCATGTTTATTTTCAGTTTTTGTGTCTTTCGTTACTTCGTTTTTGAGTTTCAGCTCATTATTGCTACATTTAGTGTTGTTGTTTATTTGTGTTAAAAACTAGGGATAGGTTAGGTATATATTACGTTTATTATATTAGGATTAGCGATAATATTCAACACTTAGGTTAGGAATATTTTGATAGCAGTTTTCAGTGTAAGATAAAGTTTTTTGATTGAATTTCATCAGAATTAGGTTGCAACATATTAGTCCAATCGAATCATAAAATATGTAATAATTTTAATTAATTTAATTTGCTATGGTTTTTTTTATCAAATGTGTTTAAATGATAACGTACAAATTTAGAGAGCCATTTGGGCCATCTAGTTTTTGTATTTTTATTGTTTGGAATTTGCTTTATATTCTTTTAAAATTTATAACGATTGGCATTGAATAAAGACCTTTACGGGATGTTATAAACCGTTTTAGTGGGGATCGAGGCAATCTTTAATTCGAGGCCCTTGACGCCACTTTTATCTGACCCCAATGATCAAGCTGCATTAATCCCATGTCATTTCCTCATTAGCGAGTCACTAACTACTCAAATTAATTGTAATGCAGAAAGCAGGAAGCGGACTGCAGCCAGCCTGGTGAGAAATAAACAACATCAAGCATGAGTTTTTACAACGATGATCCAAGGAATGCCTGCATCTTCTACAAAACCTTTACGGATGGAAAACAACAATGACAAACGTTCCAATACGATTGTTATTATCAAAGATGATACTGTGCCCGTCATGAAATGGATTCTTGGCCGAATAATCTGTACATATAAGGGTAATGAAAGAATTGTTAGAGTCTTCGATCTCAAAACTGAAAACACTACCTTGACCAGGCCTATACATAGACACCCATCACTACCCACAGAGTCCACAACCTTTCCAGGAATTCCGAATTCAAATGCGGAAGTCAATAAAGGGGCAGGAAACCAGATTGTAACCTTCACTGTGAAGGATCGTCCACCTGTCCGAAAGCAATATATTTCAGCGATACAAAAGCGTCAATTTGACAGTTCACCCATCAAAAGGAAGAAACTCAGCCGTGGAGCCTTACTCGCAACATTATTCGCCTGGATATTAGTTCCTTCTTGTTATGCTAATCTAGCCAAATTTGAAACACAGCGATACAACAACACATTCGGAGACAATTTTGAAAACATTGGGACTATTCTTCACGTCACTGATGAATGGGAAATGATAGTTAACTACGATTTATCTCCGTTTTGGGATGAAAAGACATCTCTTTCAAATGGAACAACGACCCTACGGCAATTTTCGACATAATGATACATACTTGCAAATCAAATTGTGAACACCTGATTCTCCAATTTGAGCAAGACCAGTTAGAACTTAAACTCAAGAATAGTTTTTTCACGATCAAGAGAAATATGCGCTAAACGAAAATTTAGTAAGATTCAACAAAGGATTAACTTTATACTGCAAAAGATAAATTTGAATGACACTGAAGATAACAACAACAAAGGGTTTTCCAAACATTGACCAGTCTCGGCCTTCAGCTAATAGCAACGAGGGCAATTTACAGTGGGTTCAATCAACTATCAACTACTAATTGTTCACAGTCAAGCAGGTAATTGAAAAATGCTTGGAGTTCAACATAGACGTACACCAAATTTTCGTTGACTTCAAGCAAGCATACGACAGTATTGATCGTGACGTACTGTACCAAATAATGCTTGGTTTTGGCATCCCAAACAAATTAGTCCGTCTTACCAAAATGACAATGACGTCGACAACCTCCCAAGTCCGCATCGATAACCAACTCACCGATGCCTTTGACATAAATATCGGACTAAAGCAGCGAGATGGGCTGGCCCCATTACTATTCAATTTGGCTCTGGAGTACGTCATACGGAAGCTACCTGTAGATACGCGAGGTACATTACTATACAAGTCGAGCCAGGTAGTGGCCTAGGCGGACGACATCAACATTCTGTCACGGTCACTAACAACTGCCAAAGTACTCTTCCTGAAACTCGACAGCGAAGCAAAACTAGAAGGGCTACAAATCAACGAAAATAAAACAAAGCTCATGACGCAGTCGACGAAAAATACCTCAAATACACAAAATATCACACTTGGCGAATGCAATATCGAAAATGTGAGCGAATTTGTGTATTTAGGCGCCAAAATAACGAAAACGGGCAATGAAAGAGACGAAATACGCCGAAGAATACAGCTCGCAAATAAAATATTTTATTCAGTATTGACGATCTTGAAGACCAGCTGCATACACAGGAAAACAAAGCTCCGAGTATACAAATCTGTGATAAGACATGTGTTATGCTATGGGTGTGAAACATGGACCCTAACCCAAGCATCCGCAAATATATTGAACGCCTTTGAGCGACGGGTCCTGAGGTGAATAATCGGAGCGAAGCTAGACGGAAACTAATGGCGAATTCGATACGATGGTCTGACTCGGTCGACGAAGACAGTTCATCGCTACTCGGATTTCGGAATTGGATGACACGGTCAACGGACCGAGATAGTTGGAGGCGCTGTTTGCAGGAAGTGAAGGCCCGAAAGGGGCTGTAGTGCTAAGAAGAAGAAGAATCAACTATCATTGATGTGTTGATCAATGCTCATCATGGAACTCGAAGTCTTCTACTATTGTCACCACAGTAGCTTAATGAAGAGCTGAAACGTATAAAGAACAAATTACCTCCAGAAGCGCATATTCATGGGTACAACGAGGATGTATTGCCATTGTATCGTCTGATGAGGACCGCTGGAACAATCATGGACAATTACGTCGTATTCACAGTGAGAATACCCCTCACTGACAAGCGCAACTACCAACTACTCAACTTGACTCCTATAGCCGTAATAGTAAATGAAACGATGGTTTTAATCAATCTGTCAACTAAGCTGCTTGTCGTTAATGCTCACTGAGAAACTTACTTTACCTAGCTCAACACATGCTTAACCATCGATGATCAGTCCTTTCTATGCAAAAAAGCAGGTCTTGTATATCACACAGGCGCGCAAATTTCATCTTGTGAGATCCACCTGTTAACAGCTGATTCGATTCAGACTTGTCAAACTGAAATCCTCCCACTGAAACACAGTGATTCAACTTGCTGACAAAAATAAGTGGTTTTTTGGATTGATCAAACAGATGCGGTTGCAAGTGGTATGCGGAAACCAAAATTTTAAGCTGCAACTAGACGAGCCGGAATACTAACCTTGGAACTAGTTTGTGTGATGAAACACAATTTAATAACCATTTTAGGGCACAACATCGCCTCAAGTCAACAGCTCATTTAAGACCAGAAACATTGTGATTGAAATCACATCACCTATTCCAACCATTTTATTTCCGGGAGACGATGAAGAATATAAACCACAACGAAATCTGTTGAATAGCCTACAACAGATCCTACGTAAGGAGACTTTTGAGTTTCCAACTTATAAAAGCCATCAATATGTTTCTTAACACGCCATCCCTGGTTACGTATCAATTATGCTGATCTTGGTCATGATGAGTGGAGTATTCTGGAAGTGCCGTTTGATATTGATAAACTTATCTTGCGGGAGCAACAAAGGATAACGCAGTTTTCAAGTGCCAGGTTCTCTGCGACTACAAAATTCATCGATATTGAAACAAAATTAAACAAGGCTGACACGGAGTCAGACCATGAACAATTGGCGACGGTGGCAGGACGCGAGCCTGCCTGCATTTATATTTTCCGCAATAGGCAAGTTTCTATCGGGAAGTTTACCAAACATGAGAATAAATAATATAGTATAAATATTCTACGTATACACAAATGATTTGAAATGAATTTTATTCTGAAAAAAGGATGATTTCTCTTTTATCGTGTTTCGCACAAATTTATGGTTGATTTGCTTTCCAAACCATGAACCGCCACTGAATAAATAAATTGCTTGCTAACTTTCAGTTCTGTCAAGGAATTTCAAAACGTAGAGTAAAATTTAGCAAGCAAAGCAAGGAACTACTTCAAAAAATTCAATATAATACGTCAAACTAATTTCAGTTAATTTTTATGGAAGTATATAAAAATAATTACCTGAATTAAAAGCCACGATGATATAAGAGCCAAACTGCTGTATTGTCCATTGAATCGATAGTGATAGGCGTAGAACGAGAAGTGATATAAATAGAAGAATCTGCAAGTAGTAATAAAAAGATGTTAAAATCATAATTAGTACATTAACGGTCGAATCTAATGGAGCAATAAATATGAATTTTATGACTTTGTCGTCGAGTTCTTTTATTGTTCGTTTCCCTGGTTTTCTAACATTTGATGCCACCATTGAAAATCCTGTCTGTATTCCGGTAGCTCTACAGCTTCCTTTATTCTATTTAGTGGCAAATGTAATGGGCAAATAAAAATCTCATTTTATGGGTAGACAGTTGAAGACTTCATTGCTACTACTACGAACGTGTTCATACAGAATAATAGCTTTAAATATACGATTACATACAACCACATATATTGTGTTATAGTTGATGTCCTGTTCATATTATTGTTGGTGTCCGTGTTGTTTCTATTTTATTGAAAGCAATTTTTCTCACATAAAGGGGCATCAATAAACTTGCCAGCGTTTGTGGGAATTGTTATAATGTCACTTGGTGTAATTGCAGGAATTTATTTTCCTTTTCTTAAGTTTATCGCCTCTAATTTGAAGAATCAATCATTTTTTACGTTTGAATAATTTGAATGTGATTTAATGGAGTCTGATGTGGTTTTGTGAATGTGAAGTTTTATCAAATTTGCATTGTTTATTTGCTTTCCGTGCATTTTTGGACATATAACAAATTTTAGTATTTTTGAACAAAACCAGTTAAATACTGGTGTAAGACACATGAATATTGGAAAGAAGAGTTTAAAAAATGTATAATGTTGTATAGTGTAACGATAAAGAACTCAGAAAATAATGAAGCATTTTACTTAAACAATGTAAAATTATTTGTTCATTTCCCAACTTGCAGAAGACACAACGGAAACAAAGACCACACAGAACCATAATCTAAAGTAAAGTTCTGAATGAAATATGAAAAGGCTAACAGAAATCACAAGGAAACTCTGCTAACCCAATTACAACCACACAAAAGATTGTCTCTGTTTTTTAAGTGCAGCTTCCCTTCACTCGTTTTGTTAACATATGAAACACTCACCATGGTAGCCAAACTACTTCACATACCCAAAAGCATAATTTAAATTTAAACGACAGTAGACATTTTCTAAGACAGCTAACAGTAAGCTGGACGACAGCTATGTCTGGATACTTATCCCGGAGATCGACCCTTCACTTATTCCTCCCCACACAGCAAGTGTCCGTACTCTCTATTTTGTATAAAACTGCATTAGACAGTTAATCATATCCAGAGTCAACGATGGATATATTTATTTATACATAGCAGGAAAAAATACACAAGATGGAAATAAAAAGGAATTATCCCTTTCCTATTATTCTCTCCTTAGTAGATTTATTGAAAGAAAAACTTGTCGAGTTGGCAATGCTTCTTAGTTTTCTTGTCTTGTGCATTGACCAAGTAAAGATAGCAACTTTTCCTTAGCTTTTAACGTTTCACTACAAAAGTACTTTCATCTGTATTGTTTCCCGATTGTTCGTATTTCAGTGTTCGGACAGAAATATGCTTTTACGGCATGCTGATATTTCGATAAGGCAATTACTCCCTGTGGTGTTCGATTTCGATTAGTTAACTATGAATCCGATATATTTTCATTGAAGGGATGGTTAGCGATGAAGACATGTCTATGGAGGGAAAAATTTGATATAACTTAAAGAAGTTTGTTTATAAGGAACACTGAAGTAAAGCCTCGACTAAACTGCACGAATATAGTAAAATAAAAAGTGAAATTATGTTTAATATTTTGTTTAAATTCTGTATAAAAGTAGTTATGTATAGTTAAAGACATAAAAGAAAAATATTAATGAAATTTTTTAAATAACCACACGGTAGGTAAGAGCTCTACAATTCCATGTTTCAAAATGTTTTTGTTTAATTACTCGTAGAAGGACGAAGATCGCCCTTAACATTTTTAAAGCGTATCTGATAAAATTTATTCAAATAAATATTGAAACGAGAGGATATTCCCCACACAACATGGAGAGCAGGTGACCAGGGCCGGCGTTAAGACCGGCAAACTCGTGCAGTCGCACGGGGCCTCGCATACAAATGAGCCTTCCGCGAGGCCCTCGTCCTTGCGAGCATGCGCATAGCTCCACCTAACCACTTCACATGTACATGTATTACTGCGAGTGTAAGCAACAATATTTTGGCGGAGATTTTATATCGTGTTTTATTTGAAAGTCGTATCATTCAGTAATCAGGTACTTACGAAAATTTCGTAAGTTATTCTATTGAAATTATTGGATTGTTCGATAATTAATATCGTTTTTTTTAATGTTTTTCAAAGTAAATTTATTTATATTAACAAAAAATATTAATCAATGATACGAGGGTCATTTGAAAAGCTTCCGGCCTTTTAAAGAAAAATACATAAAAAACAAGACTTTATTTCTCGACATACTTTTGATCAAACGCTTTCCCAGGCCATCAGGCAAAAATTCTTTAGGTGAACCTGAAAAATGCTAATTTACTGCCTTTTCCGCCTCGGTATTTGGCCCATATTTTTACCCACCCGGAAATTTTTTCAAGTTGGGGACAAAAAAAAGTCACTCGGAGCTAGGTCTGGTGAGTAGGGTGGGTGTTGAAGCAAATTTAACTTCAATCGTCCAATTTCATTCAATAAGTGCGTAGGATAAGTAAGAACAATACAAAATTTTGACAACATACTTGCCTTCGAGGGCGATACAATGAGTATAGCGATTTTCCAACTTTTCATACCACTTTTATAGTACGATTTGTCTTTCTCATCAAAATAGGCCTCAGTTTCAGCGATTACTTTATTATTACTTTATTTCTTTCATTCTCTTGAGATCTGAAAACAGGAAAAAGTCGCTGGGGGCTAAATCTGGAGAATACGGTTTGTGGGTAAACAATTCGAAGCCCAATTCATTCAATTTCGCTGTTGTTTTCATCGATTTTAGACACGGTGCATTGTCTTGGTGAAACAACACTTTTTTCTTTTGCAAATGCGGCCGTTTCTTTGTGATTTCAGCATTCAATCGTTCCAAAAGTTCACATTAATAGTCGCTGTTGATGGTAGTTCCTTTTTGGAGACAGTCAATGAATATTTTTCTATTTGCATCCCAAAATACAGACGCCATCACCTTACTGGCCGACTGTGGCGTTTTTGCTTGATTTGGATTCGATTTGTCGACTGCTGTCCACTCAGTTGATTGTCTTTTTGGATTCTGGTTTGTAATAGTGATGCCACGTTTCATTCATTGTTACATATCGACGATAGACTTTGATTTTATTGCGGTTTAACAGTGCCAAACACTCCTCTGAAGCATCAATGCGTTGTTGTTTTTGGTCGACTGTGAGCTCACGCGGCACCCACTCTGCACAGAGCTTTCACATACTCAAATGTTCGTCTAAAATGGTAAAAACACTACCATCTGATATCTTTACAATGTCAGCTAGCTCACGCACCTTCAATTTGCCATTGTTCATAACCAGTTTGTGGATTTTTTTATGTTTTCTGGAATAACAGCCTCATTTGGGCGTCCACTGCGCTTTGCATTATTTGGTGCTGGTACGACCACGTTTAAACTCAGCAATCCACGTCTCTGTCATTTGTCTCAATGGCACGGAGTCCGGATACTGTTTATAAAGTTTGGTTTCCACTGTATTTTTTTTTTTATCAAAAAGGAATGCTTTATCAAAACTCGAAATTCAATTTTTTCCATTTTTTCAATAACAAAAGTTGCTCCGCACAAAATGCTAAAACTCACGAATCAATAGTCCGATTGCTGTGAAATTTATAAATGTATCGTTTGACGGTCAGTACTAATAAAAAATCACATGAAAAAAATCTGGCAACGCCATCTATGTGTCATCCTACGGACTTATTGAATGGACTATTATGTGTGGACTCGCGCGTTGTCTTGATGAAACAGCACCTTCTTCCTCGCCAGGTGTAGTCGCTTCTTCTTGAGTTTCGTCTTCAATTGGCCCAGCAACACAGCGTAATAGAGTCCGTTTATGGTTTTACCTTTTCGAAGGTAATCAACCATAATTACTCCACGGCTGTCCCAAAAAACTGTCGCCATCACTTTTTTGACAGAAAAAACGACCTTTGCCTTCTTTGGAGCTGGTTTCCCCACCACAATCCATTGCATTGACTGTTGTTTAGTATCCGGAGTATGGTGATGGACCCAGTTTTCGTCGACAGTAATTAACCGGCGTAAAAACTCGGTAAGATTCTCTTGGAACAGCTGAAGAGTCCCGCGCGACATGTCCATCCGTACGCGTTTTCGGTCGATTGTCAACAAACGCGGCACTCAACGCGCGGATATTTTTTTCATGCATAAAGCTTCATGTGAAATCTTATGCATTCGTTCAGTTGATATTCCACAAGCCTGAGCAATTTCTTCAATGGTTAATCGGCGATCTTCCATCACGGTTGCGTGCACTAAACTGACGATATCATCCGTTGAAACAATTTTTGGCGCGACTGCGTTTGAACTCGGCCACCCAATGTTTCACGGTTGTAAATGAGGGCGACGATTCAAGATACACTGAGTCGAACTCTTTTTTCACCTCCCCGAGTTTATTTCCCTTTCAAGAAAAGGTACTTTATCACCGCACGATACTCGATTTTATCCATTGTTCTTAAAAAACGTCACCTGTCAACTTTGGAAGGGTACTATGTGTTTTGTACTGACCAGAATGACATGAAATTTTTATGGCATACTTACATATGTATGCCATAAAAACCACAGCAATCTATTGGTTGGTAAGAGAACTGGAATGTTAATGACCTTTTTCTGGTAAGGCCGGAAACTTTTTAAATGATCCTCGTATACTGACCATTTTATTGCATGACTTTTGCCATCTTTTGGTAAGTTGAAAAATTCCACGTTCGAAGAAGTTTTAGTTTTAAGAAGCGAAGAACTGGTCCAACTCATTTTTAACAACCTGATCGGAATCGAAAATTTGTCACGGGAAATTTACGGCGAGGCCGTCAAGGCCAACTGGGACGACTCCAGGGCTCGACACTCTTTTCCTGTTGCACCCGGCTATTCGGATAGATTGCGCGGAAAAGAACTAAATGCCACCCCGAGCCAGGGTGCTAGAGTGTATGAAGATAAAATGTAAGTAAATACTATTCAATTAAAGAAACGGTAGCTCGTAAGCTTAGAATTAAATTAATTAACTAAGGATTACAACGCAGCGAAGTAAACGAGCCCAAACGCACCCACGCCCGGCTTGAAGAAATCCTTAAGAAGCAAAGGATAGAAACCTCAACCCAGTACTGAATTTAACTTTGGAAACAAACGATTCACGAGTACTCAAAATATCATCGGGTCCGGCTACAAAGGATTTTAGCGTGAATTTTCCTAACAAAGCATCTTCGTTATATGTAACACCAATGTGCTGTCTCACAATAATAACTTTCAACCCAACCCTTCGTTTTTTTACAATTGACCAAATATTGCGAGAATTTCGCGGAGTTAGTGCTATATCAGAAGGCATATAATAATGCATCAGCAACTAGTAATGCTCAAGAAGATGAAAATGATTCGAGCCCTGTGTATTTAAATTTCAACTGACAAAATATTGTTACATGTACAAATAATTACATGTACAAATAATTCTGCGAGCTACTGTCGCAATTGTTTTCACAATCATTAAGAACGTCAACAAATGAATTTACTCGAACCCACGAGAACCCAACAAGCATTATCAACATCTGGAAGTGAGTCACTGCCCATTCATGCTGGAATGTTCCCGCTTATTCACGAGAACTGAGTTGAATGATTAGAGACCCTATATAAAGGCGAGCTGAATGAATGGTGGCATTCATTCGACCACGATAAGAACTGCGATAGTGTGTGGGAAGTGATTTTCGTAATAGTGAAGTGATTTAGAAGACAATTGCGATAAGAAATTTATGGACAAGTGTTAGATTTTTTAATAGTGAAATCTAAAATTAGTGCAAGTGTTAAACTGATTATTGTGCTTATTTGTGATCAAATAAACTTTTTTTAGACTTAAATTAAAAGATATTGCGTTTTCACTTTCCCGGAACATTAAAATTATAGGCCGCGAACCGAAAACACGCGACAATATGATGCAATCAATACAAACATTCAATATTGAATTCGAGAAATATATCCACCAAACAAATTGTACATCGAAGACAAAATCGAGAGACAACGATATAAGTTAGTTGAAATTAATTTGCAACGACCAGGAAAATTGCAGCAAATGCGCACAATAAGCGGACATTGATATTCAAATTTCTTCCCCCAGGTTAATTGGCGTGAAGAGCTAGATGGCGTAGAGGTTGCTTGGTGGAATGCTTATGCGCTGGAATGTTAACGGTGCTTACCGAGAACTGGGGGAAAAGTGAACGGAAGTGAAAGAAGAAGTGGCTCTTTCTTCTTGGTGTGACCTTTGCGGGGTGAGGACGTTCTCCGATCGTACTGGCGGATGTTGATTCATTGTATCGGAGTGGAAATCAGCGATTCAATTTGTGCGGCATCAGCGATTCAATTTGTGCGGCATTAGCGATTCGAGCGGAATCGGCGATTCCAAGAACCTAAAAGTTGATTGAGGAACAGGATTTTCGACCTCGTGCCGGGGTAGTTGAGTTAAGTGAAATGATTAAGAATTTGTACTAGGGATAATTAACGAATTTGCTCAATGAATAATATTGATTTTGCTCAATGAATTATATTAAAAGCCTCAATCCGACCAACTTAAATTCTTTCCGTGACTATTCATTTGTTTGGAGAGGTGACGGGGAGGCGCATTTATATTTATATTTTAGGTTTGGCGCCCCATTTGTGAACCTGGATCGGGGGAGTGCGAGCAATTTTGTTCGACTACGGGATAGGACCGAGCACGTAGCCCTCCCTCGTGCTGAACAACCAGGGGTGCACCAGGAAAGGAGAGTGACGACCACGAAACAACAGGGCGGTGATCTTGGAGAGTCGGGGCGGAGCCCTAAGTAGGACAAAAGTAATATAGGGGTTGAAGGCGAAAAGCGTTGGTTGGTCCGGGAGGCTTAACCTCGCCAATTGGCTTCCGGGGTATTTTACGGGTTGGCGAGTGGCGCTCATCCACCCCCGTCTTCACGGGCTGGTCGGGACCGAAAGACCCCAACCGGAGCACCTAACCCCCTTTACCACTAGTGAAAGGTAACAAATTTTACCAGTCAAATGGTTTTGAAGAGAGCAAAACAAATGATAGTCTGATGGTGCTAAAGCAGGGCTATAGGGTGGATGTGGCATCAGTTCCTAATTGAGCTGCATTAATTTTTGACGGATTATCAAAGAGGTGTGGGGTCTGGAGTTACATGATGCAACATATCGCCTTTGCGACTGGGCAGTTCACGGCGTTTTTTCTTGATTTCTTCATCTGTTTTCGATAGTTGACGACAGTAGATATTCGAATCAATAGTTTGGTTTCTTGGAAGCAGCTTAAAGTACACTATGCACTTGTAATGTCACCACACAGAAAGCATAATCTTCTTTTGGTGAATATTGGTTTTTTTTCGGTGAATGCCATTTACACACAGAATGTGGGACTTTCTATATTATTGGCTTTGGATGTCAATTGAGGGGGCTCATCTTGCTTGGCCCATGATCGTTGTCAGACTAAGTTATCGTAAACAATCTATTTTTCATCGCCCGTTAGGATTCTTTTTGGAAATGGGCCGTTTGGGTTACGATTCAGCAGAGTCGCATATGCTAATGCGTTTGGTAAGGTGGTTGTCTTTCAATCCGTGAGGAACCCAAACATCCAGTTTGTTTACATAGCCAAGTTGTTTTAAGTGCAAGTAAACGGTTCGATTCTATATGTCGAGCTTTTCTGCTATCTCATACGCCGTCAGTTAACGCCGGGTAGTTAAGATTAATGCCTTTATTTTGTCATCATCAGTAGTGGTTGGACAACCATTATTTGGTGCATCTTGCACATTAAAATTTCCAGAACGGAAGCGAGCAAACTAACGCTAACACTGGCGTTCAGTAAGGCAGTCCTCACCATTAACTTCACACAGGTTGTTTCGAGCTGGGACCGCATTTTTGCCCTTTCGGAAGTAAAACAATAAAATATGCCAGTAATGCTCGTCGTGATTGTCCATTTTCATATTTATTTTTACCAGCTTGTTGATTACTAATGACGCTCAGTTTTTGCCTAAAAATAGTCGATAGTCTAAAGTCTAATCTTTCAAATTGGTTTATATTAATAATATAGGGTGATTCAGTATGAGGTTTGGTTTTCAATAGGCTTTTTTGACAGATCACGCGTAAATCCTGTCTAACTGTAATGTAATTTTTACTCAGTATTGTTTGAAAAATCATTATGGAAAGACAGCGCAACAACGTATCCAAATTGTTCAGCTGTATAACAAAAAATAGCCTTCTGTAACTGCGCTACTTCGCATACAGCGAGAAAAACAATGGACTTATCGAGAAATTTCACGTAAATTTGCCGCCTAGAGCGTGTGATATCACACCTTCAGATTATTTTCTTTGTGGTTACACGAAATTTTCGGTCGTCAGGGATAAGCCAGCTTCAATCGTCGCTTTGGAAGCAAACATTACTCGTTTCATTCGCGAGATGTCAATCACTATGCTGGAACGCGCCGTCCAAAATTCTAGCCTCAGGATGGACTAGTTACGGCGTAGTCACGGGCGACATTTAAACGAGATAATCTTCAAAAAGTAAACGTCATGAATTGTTCTTCCGATTCAAAACAAAATTTTTACTATAGAATTCAACTATATGCCTTTAATTTGAGATTAAAACCAAGCCTCGTAATGAATCGCCCTATATAACCCACACAATCACTACTACATGAAATATGCAGTTCACGCCCTCTATTATCGAACAACCCCATAGAAAGTTTTCAGTTTATGTAGTGTTAGTTAATTGGAAGTGTGGATATAGTAATTGTCGGCTGATCTCGTCCTTTTTTATGTATAGTGTTCTTATTTCATTTCTAATGCGAAGTATTATTGCACTACGTTGTGTGTTTATTTAACTTTTATTACGATTTTTCCAAATGCTGGTGTTATGTTATTTTTTAAATACTGTGTGTTAAACCATAATGTTCGATGAAGTCGTAGAGTAAGGTTTTGGAATGATCGCAACATTTTGACTGGCTGGTAGTGTTGTAGTCAATTATTTTGTTTATTTGATATCCGAGTCATAATCAAACCATTTGTGGGCGCGGTGATCATATCATACATTACAAGAAGTGGGTGTGTATCCATACTTTTCTTAAGACTTTGCTATTGACCGTATCGCCTCAGTGGAACGAATTTGTTACATGCATGCGCAATTAAGCAAACCGAGCGTAAGCTTGAGTTTTAAGGTTGCACCAGTCACAAGTAGATGTCGGTAGAAAAATAATAACTAAACTTTATCATGGACTAGTTTGAATTGTTTTCATTATTTTGATTGGTAAGCAAATAAGTCAGCATAATAATACTATAGAAGAAAATTAAACAAGAAGGAAAATCTAAAAGTACTTTTCCATTCGCTCGCACAAGGCATGCGCCCGAGCTTATTCTATCTCAAGGCACTTAGCCCAGGATAAGCGAATAAGAATACGTTCAACTGCATACTCAAGGCATGTGCCCGAGTATAAGCGTCCAAAGGTTGCTACGCCCAGGGCTTGCAGTTGAACGAATAATTAATTGAATTACCAATCTGACTGCATACTCAAGACGTCAGCCTAAGTATTAATGTCCCAAGGCATTACGCACGGGCCACAAGTTGGGTTATTTATTAATTAATTCATTGATATAACTGCGTATCAATTCATTAATATACTCGTAACTGCATATCATTAATATAACTGCTCATCAAGTAGACGCCTCTTGATGAGTGCTGTAGGTTCAGTGCTACTGTACGGAGCAGAGGTATGGGGCGACGCTTTCAGTAAGGTGTATACCGAAAACGCCTGGCACATGTACAGAGAGGAGGAGCAATGAAGACTGCATCTTCGTATCTGACAGTCTCTGATTAGGCGGTGAAAGTCATTGCAAGCGTGATACCTGTCGGCGCCGCTCTATTTATTTGCGTCGAAACGAGGATGCAAGGGAGATGGTTGTCCGCGAGGAGAGATAGCGCTCTCAACGATTGGTAGCAGTCTTGGGTGAATTGCACGAAGGGAAGGTGGACTGTGCGCCTCATTTCGGATGTGAGACCGTGGCTAAATCGAAGGCATGGTGAGACTGACTTCTATCTAACCCAGCTTTTGAGCGGGGATGGGTGTTTTCAGTCTTACCTGTACAGATTGGTAAGTCACGGTCCCCTGATGGTCGGTATTGCCCAGGAGAGGAAGACAATGCCTGCCACTTATTTTTTGCGTGCCTAAAATGGGACAAGCTGCGAGGGGACCTCTACAGGAAAACGGGAGAGCTCATTCCGGATAATAAAGTCGAGGTGATGCTCGAATTGGTTGACAAATTGAACCAGGTGGCACATTATGTTCGGGCAGTCGTAAAACATATAAGGGACTCACACCAGCCGGGGGTGTTGGGGCTGAGGGATCACTTGTCTAGCACTTCCTCTTTTCCCTCCCCACCCGCTGGAAGAGGGATCCCCAGCTTGAAGGCACCTTACGGCGTAACAAAACTTTTTTTGCCCGAAGTAATGTGTCAAATGAAATTTTGAAAGATGAACCAGCCGAACCAGTACCATCGACATCCACGAGCAAGGTTTGCAAATCGGATCCACCAAGGAAACTGTCTATGGAAACATACATTGGAACCACTAGTTGGAACCGGCAAAAATAAAAAATGTTTTACGTCATTGTCGTGTCTGTTCCGCACACAACTACGCCACGAAACGCGGTACATATGCAAGTTTTGCAATGTACGCCTGCACTAACGAAAGTGTTTCACATAATCTTGTAATTTTGAAGCGATAAAATGATTTTGTTTGTGTAATAGTGCTTTTTCTATGATTCTTAAGAACGTAGAATGTTTTTGTATACGAGTATATATAAAGACAGAACTACACATACCATCACAGACATCACAGTCAAACAGGTACTTGAAAAATGCTCGGAGTAGACGTACACCGAATTTTCGTTGACTTCAAGCAAGCGTACAACAATATTGATTGTAACGTACTGTGCCAAATAATGCTTTGCTTTCGCATCCCAGCTAAATTAGTAAGTCTTACCAAAATGACAATGACGTCGACGACTTCGCAAGTCCGTATCAATAACCAACTCACCGAAGCCTTTGACACAAATATCGGACTAAAGTAGGGAGATGGGCTGGCCTTATTGCTATTCAATCTGGCTCTGGAGTACGTCATAAGGAAGCTACCTGTCCATACGCGAGAGGTACATTACTATACAAGTCGAGCCAAGTATTAGTCTACGCGGACGGCATCAACATTTTGTCACGGTCATTAACAACTGCCAAAGAACTCTTGCTGAAACTCGACAGCGAAGCAAAACTAGTGGAGCTACAAATCAATGAAAATAAAACAAAGCTCATGACGCACTCGAGGAAAAATACCTCACATACGCAAAATATCACACTTGGCGTATACAGTATCGAAAATGTGAGCGAATTTGTGTATTTAGGCGCCAAAATAACGAAAACCAGTAATGAAAGAGACCAAATACGCCGAAGAATACAGCTCGCAAATAAAATATTTTATTCAGTCTTCACGATCTTGAATACCAGCTGCATACACAGGAAAACAAAGTTTCAAGTATTCAAATCTGTGATAAGGCCTGTGTTATGCTGTGGGTGTGAAATATGGACCCTGACCCAAGCATCCGCAAATATATTGAAGGCCTTTGAGCGACGGGTCCTGAGGCGAATAATCGGAGCGAAGCTAGACGGGGACCAATGGCGAATTCGATACAACCATGAGTTGTATGAAATTTTTGACGAACCGGAGGTCTCCACGATTGTTAGATTGCGGAAGCTGCAATGGGCTGGCCACGTGAATCGTATGGACGAACAAAGGATACCCAAAAAGGTATTCGTTGGAAGAACTGCAGGCCGGCGGTCAGTGGGGAAACCGAGGAAACGCTGGTCTGACTCGGTCAATGAAGACAGTTTATCGCTGCTCGGATTTCGAAATTGGAGGACGCGGTCAATGGACTGAGACTGTTGGAGGCACTGTTTGCAGGAAGCGAAGGCCCGAGGGGAGCTGTAGTGCTAAAAAGAAGAAGAAAGATTATACCTTTTTTGCTAAGTAAATAAATGGAGACGTGTTTTTAAAGTAAAACATTGAAAGTTTCATTGAAAAATATCAAATAGATCGAAAGATATGAATATTTCTAACTTTTGTGCGACAATTTAAAAAGAAACACCCACGCTACGCCGCGATTTGGCGGGAAAATGCCTGACTGCATAGTGTTAAATAGTTCTGCTTGATTGTGGTCTTTATGAGATTGAGCAGTTGATCTGTGAATCGTCGCTGTTACTGAATGAACGTTTGTCTTGTACTATGGTCAGTGTTTCATTGACAGATATGGACGTATAGACCTTGGTTATGTCTAGTGATAAAAGTCGACAAGTGTTAGTCAATGTTAAAGACGTCGGTGAGTTCGCTAGATCACGGCTGTTCTTTAATTTATATTTGACGTCAAGGTGCATGACATCAGCTAGCATCGTTTCCAAGTACCGTGGTAATTTGTTTGCAGGAGCTGGGCGGTAAGTGACCACAGGCCAAATAGGGATATTGATTTTGTGGAGCTTAGATTGTACTTCAAGGGTGTTGCGGATGTATTTGGGTTTATGTAGCGGTGCTTAGTATTAGGAGGAATGATTAATGGGGAAAGTATAATAGCAGCACGAAAGTCTGCTTGGAACTTATTAGTGGGGTCTTTGCTTACTAGTTTGTATCCGTTGGCGTTAATGAATTAATTTTCTCTTCGTTGTATTTCATTTTCAACACAGTAACTTAAAACTGAGTAGTCGACATAGTATAGTGGTTAGAGCACTCACTGCGTAAGTCAAAGGTTCCTGAATCAAATTCCGTTGGCAACAACGAGATTCGTTCCGAGTGGTTCTTCTGACGGACTATAAGCCCGTTCTGTACTGATTTAAAATCAGAACGTTACGCAGCTGGGTGGACGGCTCAACGAACAAAATGAGGCTTTCGCTATTTACGAGTGCCGATACATTTCGATCAAGATAATGAGATATTCTTACTATCTCCAAGTGAAGGCCCTAAGGGGGGCTGTAGTGCTAAAACAAAAAAAGCTAACCTGAATTGAGTAAACAAAAAATAAAATTAAATCTTAAATTGTTTTGTTTGAGGCTTTACGAGATATCGATCACTACAGCTATCAACCGAGAAATCATGGATTTTTTTTCTTGTGCCTTTTGTATCAACCATCAACATGTGTTGCTATGTTTGTAATACCATTATAATTAAAATGGCTATATCTCATTAGATTATAATCTGATTTGAATGAGATTTTGTGAAGAACACAAGGGTCTTATGTAAATGTGGAGTTCGTTTTACAAAGCCTAGGAAATGATCAAATGAAATTAAAAATTAATTACGAGTTCAGCCAGGGGTGCAAAATCCGGCCTACCGAAAGACGGTTTCAAGTTCTTCGCTATGGATCACAGATGGCGATGGCAATAACATATGCGTGGCCGCCTGTATATCCCGGAACCAAGGCGAAAGAGTCGCATGCGTTCACGAAATTTATCGACAAAATAGGTGGGGTCGGCTGGCATGTCCTCGTTTGTAAAAAATTTGCCCAGAACATATAGCTGTTCGCCGCAAAGTAGTTCGGCGGGCGAAACTCCCTTGAGCGATGCGCGCAATCTCAGTAGAACGCTTGGAAGTAGTTTTATTCAGGATGTTGGTTGACTGCACATTAGAGCTGATTTGAAGGTTCGGTGCCATAGCTCAATGGCAGAATGACGATGTTGATGTGGACATGATCGAATCTTTCGTTCGGTACATTTATTGAGATGGGCTGGTTCTTATTGTGTCGTTGGATTTTCGACCGTTGACAGGAGATGCAGTTGCGGGTCCATCGTATTGTGTCCTTCCGAATGCTGGGTTATACGTATTTTTGGCTCAGCTGGTGAAAGGTGGCAAAGGCTCTTGTTGAGCATCGGCTAGTTGAGTTAGTTCTAGGGTGAACGGCATTTTAACAGTATTAATGCAGGAGAACGCGTCGGCTACCAGATTCTTCACGCCCGGGATGTGGACTATCTACGTCAAAAACTGAGAGATGAAGTCCAATTGTCTCGGATTGGCTTTATCGACTTTGAACTAATGCGGAGATTAAAGGCTTGTGGTCGGTTTTGATAATGAAATGCGGGCCCTCCAGAATATGCCTGATAAACTTGATGGAGGCATAAATAGCAGGTAATTTGCGGTCATACACGCTGTTTCTAGTTTTTATTGGCCTGAAGAAGGCTAAAGCCAAGTGGATGCCGGTGTTTGCCATCATGCTGTTCCAAGGCTGCTCCTTAAGCAATGTTGGATGCGTCAGTGACAAGTTGGATTTGTGCCTTGTGAACCGGGTGGGCGAGTAGCGCTTCAGTTGCGAGGTCGCGTTTGCACTTTTGAAAATTTGATTCTGTTTGTGATGTCCAAAGAACTTTGCGGTTGCCGTTTTCCTTGCTGTTGCGTAAGAAAGCGCACAACGATGCCTGATGATGGGCTGAGTGTTTAAGACAACGTCTGTAAAAGTTGCAGGCCCCAAGAAATCGATGCAGTTCGAGGACGGTGTTAGGTTACTGGAATTTGAGCAGTGCAGTGATTTGCTCTTGTGTTGGGTGTGAGCCAAAACTGACGTTAGATAGGAAGCCGTAGGGCAGCAACGCTTACTACCACACTCATGACCATTAGTAGGCCGACTTTGCTGGCTAACTTACATGGCGTTATATGATGAATTGTGGAGGTGCCAACGAAAATTCGAGATTTTGTACGGTTTAGAGACGGATTTCTACAGTGAAATCCAGATGGTCCGCGGAGAACACAATAGCGCACCTAGTGAAGTGAAAATTATTTCAGTTCTTATACCCGTTTAGTTTTTATCGCCTTCCCAAGTTAATTTATAGGAGTTTGTTTACATCTCAACGCTGAGCTATCAGTCGAAGGTGCAAAATGTGTGCTTCATTTGCTCGTCTTGAAAAGTTTAAGAGTACAGTGGGCTATACAAGGTGAATTTATAGCATGCACGGAATGCGTTCCGCACGTTTTTTATTCGGAAAATAGTATATATTACGAAATATAAGCATTTGCTAATGCCGCGGTTGGGTGACAGCTACCGGAAGCTTGTCCATAGTAGGCCGACTAATACATATGCGAATTTCCACCATATGGCTTCCTATCTAACGTCAGTTTTGGTGTGAGCCGTTGCTGTTGATAGTGTAGCCCAAATATTCTATTTCCGTTTGACCAAATGCACACTTACTAATGTTAATGTGCAAGTTATGTTGCTCAAGTCGTTGACGGACAATGCAGAGGTGTTCTCGATGTTGATCAGCATTGTCTGATATGATGATGATATCGTCAGAAGACGAATTCCAGTCCATAGAGGATGTTCCCCATGTGCCATTGAAAGGACTGTGTGTGATGACCAAATATTTAAAAAGCCCAAATGGCGTTGTAACGGCTGTCTTTTTGATGTCGGATTCGTCGTTCTAGGTCTAACTTCGAAGATATAGTTTTATCGTAAAGCCGGTTAGGCAAGTCGTGAATGTGTACAATTGGATATCGATCCGGTACATTCTGAGCGTTAAGTTTGCGATAGTCATCACAAACTCTCCAGCCACCGGGTTTTTTGGCAACCATATTGATGGGACTTACCCAAGCCATAGATGATGTACGGCAGATACCTATTTTGATCATCCGGTAGAATTCTGCTCGTGCTGTTTTCAGTTTTTCACCTGACAGAGGCCGTTGAAAGAACTGGTGGTCCAGTTGTTTCGGTGAAATGTCCCACTAGGTTAGCTGGTGCTGTTCCACGTTTGGCTGTTAACGCAGACGCTGATGCGTGCATTGTTGTTGCCGTTGAGAACGTATCTTAAATCGTAGGCTAAATGATGGTTGTCGTTGTGCACTTGGCGGTTGCCGTTGCAGATGTAACAGTTCGCGTTACATTGGTGACGTATGCCGTTGGGTTTGTGGCAGTTGTCGTAATGTGCGTGGCGGTTACTGTAGGAGTTGTGGCAGTTGCCTTAGTGCCCGTTTTGTTATGCGGGTGCCGTTGCGTGTGTCGTGAACACCCCGAAAATATCAACCAGAACGATTTTTAGGAGCAGATGGAATTGGTGTCTAAGAGCCTTTTGTTTTTTTTTAAATCGATCGATGCTTGCAACCCAAGTGAATTTTCAAGGGCCGTTTACCATACGTGGTAATGGTGGTGTTTGCGGCATATAACGTTAGCGTTTGTGGCCGTTGAAGCTAAGCAAAGCGTTTAGGGAGAATTGAGACGGACGATTCGCAGTCGATTAGGAAGTTTAAGTGTGGCTGTTGATCGACTATATTTAGTCAAAATTCCAGAATTGTGTCCATGTCGTCTCCCACTCCGGTGATGGAAAGCAACTGTCTCAGTTTACCTGATTCTGATTTGCTTGGAACGAGCAAGGCTCCCAGCACCGTTTCACGTTTACGCCAAATTTTGTATGATAATAGCAAGTCTTGTCATTAGTCGAAGTGCGGTAGCTTTTTGCATCGTCTGTCGAACCATGCGAAACAGCGGAGTTGAAATTGGTTGTTAATTTTTTCACCTGAACGACAATGTCATTGAGCTGACGCTCGATTTTGTCAATCCGTTTGTTGAGTTCTGACGTATCAGGCACCCATGCCTGCGGCGGAGCAGGCGCCCTGCACAAACCAAAGCGCTGGATTGCTTTACTAAAATGGTGGCAATTTCATGTGATTGACAGAAGCAATTTCTGCAGACAGTGGAAAGTTTGTTGCTATATCAACTGCTGGCAACGATTTGGGCGAAAATATCACGTCCTTGCTCGGTTCGTATGGCGTGTCGAGCAACGTGTTATTGTCGCGCCTTGTGGGCCGCAGTGTATGTTGTACGGACATGTCCTGCGTCAAATCCTCAGTCGACATTGTAGTTTTAGTTGAAAAAAGTTTACGCGAATATTTCACCATGCACTAGGATAGTATTGTCTTCAAAAGGAGAAAATTGGAGGATCGGCTAACACGTTATAAATAGTGTCTTCGTAAAATACGCGACGATTGAAGTGATGTTTGGGTGCTCCCCTTGCCGGGGCTAACATCGGTCACCAGTTGTGGCCGCATGTATATCTCGTGTACCAAGACGAACACAACGCAATGTTAAGACTCACTTAATGTGATAACGAAACAATTTTTTGCGAAATTAAATATATTATAAAGTTCTACAAAGAAACTATAACTTGTTAATTGATTTCGAGTCGCGACCAAAAACAAAGAGAGAGAGCAGCTAATTCTCAGTTCGCTCGTTGCCAGATGTGTGTTGTTAGATTTCCTCAAGACGATGTCAGTCGTGAAAATGGTGTTCATGATCGTCACATGTGGTTTTAAGCAATAAATTACATAGTATGATATTTCGAAATATTCAACCCGATTTCTACAAATATATTTCGAATTCACAAAGAATATAATATCTATATAAGCTTTTGTTTTTTAGAGAGAGAGGAAAAATATTGAAAATTTATTAATACTATAAATATAGCTTTCTTGAACTAACATGGAAATGTTTTCTATTCTAACAGAAAGTTGATGACGAAAATTCATACTGCCCTTTCATTTTAAATTTCTTACAAAAAAATTATTTATCTTATCAAAGAAAAAATTATAGGAAGTACATATATTGTATATGCAAACCGATATTTAAATTGTTTTGAAAATTATTTTTTAAATAATATTTGAAGAATGCTTAACCACATTTGAAATTCCTTCCATCTCAATGATAATTATGTACTCGTAATCGTCTTGCACTAGCAATTAATATTTCGTTCCTGAAAAATATGGAGTATAAGGAAAGTGCTTTTGCCAGAAGGTTTGTAAGCCAATTAATAAATAAAACAATATCTTCTGAATGTTAGCTTGGCTCATACATTGCTCAAATTAAGCTAAAAAATATGAAATGTGTTTGACTTGTACTACATTTAAATCCCACCTCGCTATTTTCTTTACAGTGTATTGACCTCGTTGTTTGAATGGTGATGTTAGCACATTAATATTATACACCATTTCTAAAATTATCTTGAAAATGCGTACATATCTGTAGTATCTGGGTCCATGTGAAATGTGTATTTCTATTTAACTATTGTCGTTGAAAAAACGTTAAATAGGTCACATTCTTATATGGGGAAAACCTCTTATTCGTAAGGCCCTTTCAGATTTTTTTCAACTTTAAGGCTTGCATCATTCATAAAGTTTGATGGGTTAAGCTTGTTTAGTTCCTAAAAAAACTAACTGTGAGGCACAGACGAACAGACGCATAGCACGGCAGATAGGTACCAATTTTGATAGGGTACTGAAAAAATATATTTCAACGAAACTCTTAAAAGAGCAGACATTTGATTTTCAAGCCAAGGATGTGCATAATAATTGAAATAATGTTGAGCATTGAAATGATGTATGAGTGTCTTGATTTCAAAGATGATAATTTTCGAGAAAAATGTAGAGACGGATACAGGTTTATCATTTAATGTGAGTTGTTTCCAAATGGTAAGCTCTGTAAAAGTATGCAGAAAAAACTTGATTTGAGCCTTATTAGTCCAATAACTACAAATTTTTTACTTCACAAGTCCTCAAAATTAAGATTAGAGTAGATAGAATGATGAAACAGAGCAAAACATTCAAAGTTATTTATTATTCTGTTGCAGGTGTACTACTTCTCTTTTGGAAATATCTTCAGTAATAATAAATGAATAAACTTTATCTTCCTTTGGCTACAAATTATATTTCTAAAACTTTTTTTTCAAATTATGAAACATGGACGTCCATAAGACTTCATGAAAACGCAATAAACATGTCCTCAAAAACACTTAACCCATATACGACGCAAAACGAATTGACAGCAACAAGAGGAGAAGAGAAAAAAAATTCAATCTAACCAAAAACTGTCAACCGAAAAATTCCTCTCTTGTGTGGTGGATTTAAGTAATGTTCTACAATATGTTCTTTAAGTATCCCTAAAGCCAAGAGCAAATCAATTCCGCAACCCTTCATTTTTCTTCTGTTTCATTTCGGTTTTTCGTAGAAAACGCCATGGGGACATTGTCGATTGTAAACCTAGAAGCAATATAGCCTTTCCTTCCTATAACAACAACAACAACGACATCACCAACAGTAGCAACACTAGGAAGAAGGACATCATGAGCCAATATGAAATGTATAGCATAAAAGTACATGGTAAGGGTAGAACAAAACTGACCCATTAGGGGGCGGAAAGGAAACGAAACGATATTAAGAGAATGAAATTGGAATGAGTGTTTACTCAAAAAATTAATTATATCGGGTTTGTTGGCTATCAGTGTGAATTATAGTGCTTGAATCGAGTTCAGAGTGGAAGCATGAACCGATAATAAAGCTATTTTCGACCCATATCTGCACTAAATGATAGAGCGCGGTGGAAACACGTAGTACACAGAATACAGTGCTGAATGGTGGTGAGTCGATTTGAGTTCGTTAATACTCTTACTGGGTGTGCCGGCCTTAGTGATGTTTGCAGAGTTTAGTTGTTCAGAGAAAATTTACTGAAAGCTCCTTAATTAAGTTTATGTTTTCTGGTGGGTATTACATTATGGAAAATTTAAGGACCTGTATTTTAAGGAATTACGAATGAATATCCTGCTTCTATATTGTATGCATTGTTTTATAGGAATAGTTATCTTACTGGTCTATTAATTTCTTAAAATGTTTGAAAAGTTTTCGGTAGGATATAGGCTCTGTGACATTCAAGTACATTCAACAAATACGTCCGCATACAGCATTTTAAAGCGATCCGAGTCTTAATAGCGTTAGGAATTTCAGCTATAAATTAATGTCATTAGAATAATTAATTGTGAATGTGGTTAGAAAAATATTGTTAAAAAATTGCTTCGAATTTTTGTAATTTATTCCTAACTAAAAATGAAAAATAATCCGTCAAAAGAGTATGGATATATTCAAAATAAATTCCTAGATATATTTAATGAGAAAGTGCGCTTCTCTCCTAACACTTTTCTGACAAAAAATAACAGGAGCCTTACATGCAGGCTCAAAATAATAGGAGTAGGTAAATTGGGATACTTTGTCGAAATTAATCTGTTCTCTATTTTGCGTTGTGCAGACATTTTCAGATTCAAGTCTGTTAGATATAAAGAAGTTTCTTTTAAATTTGCCAACACAGCTGTACTGGATGCTAATAACTGACTTGAAAGATGCCTCAGGCGAGATTCAGACCAGTAACGATGAAGTAGATAGCATGCTGCCCTATTGATGGAAGCACATTCGAAAACGATCATATAAAACAGTTGACCACGTCCAGTCATTGAGTAGGCTAGTGACGAATGTAGGCAGTTCTCGAGAAACAAGACGACGGGTTTTAATGACTACAATAAACTCTATACAGAAACATGCTCCCAAAATATTGGAAGAAGGGAAAAGCAAGAAAAGAGAGTATGGGGAGTGATTGAGACCATTGAGAACCATCGGCTACTATTGCACTGGTTCTGAAGATGTAGGTATTGTGGTGGCAAGAGGGGTTCCAACCGATCTGTTTGCACAATGAGCCAAAATTAAGCTGCACGACAGACGTTACAAAACAGTACAGAAGTGGCAGGAATACTGGACCGCAGGCACTTCTGGTCTTGGGACAGCCGGACTAATTTGGCTGCTCCGCCTATGGGTCAGCTGTGAATATGGATAGACGAACTTTTATCTCTTTCAACTTTGAATGAGGAATGAAAATTTTCGTGATTATTCTCACAGGATGTTGACGATGATTCAACGCATTTTCAATTGCAGGTAATTCTTTTATGCAGATCAGGTTTGTTGTGGTATAATAGTAAAAACAATGATACCATCGGAAGATAAGTAGAACTTAGCAAATAATTTAGATGAGTCAAGCCGTAAAATTGAAACGAAATGAATCCAGTTTATTGAACTGACTACACGACTAGTTAAGCGTCGCCTCGACGCAGGTTAATTTAATAAGCGGATGGTCTCAGGAAATAGGTTTTGTGTTAGTGATGCGACGGGCGTTTCGTTTCTAGCGAGAGAAAAAATGGAGGCTAAACCATCTAAAAACACTTGGGTACATTTTCTTCATATGAAGATGGAAATCATAGGGAAAGTCATGCATGACTTTAGACAAATTACACTAGACCATATTAGGCAAATTGTAACTAAGCTTCAAAGGTAACTACGATTACGCATAATAACCGCCACGAATGTATGTGCCTCAGTACTCTCCAAAATCGATTTAGTGAATATTTGGCTAATCTTTTTATTAGGTCATAGTTTCAATAGAAAATTAGTGAATTGAGCCATTTCATTGGAATTAAGGGTACCTTTACGATTTTATACAAGAAAATGTAAAATTTATAGATTATACTAGTACTAACAAAGTTGAACAAATTTCAACTTCTCAGATATTTGTTGTTGTTGTTCTCACAGAGAGCTAGCTCCCTTATTCTTTTCGGTCCACATGTTTCTAAAAGGAGAGAGAGTACTCTTTATTTCATGTTCTTCGCTTTACCTGCCTACCTCGTCATCGATACTGCAATTTTAATAACAGGTATTAAAATTTCTCATCAAAACCTTTCATTTGATGCCCCACTCGATTTTTTTAAGGGGTCACATCCTCATATGGAGAGACTCCCTTAAAAGCCTTTGAAATTTTTTACTGAAGAACTTTCATTAACCAGAAACTTTTGAGCTTTACACAAAATTTGATAACTGTAGCTTCTATAACTCCTGAGAAAACTTGCTACGACGCACTGACGGACGGAGAGGTACCGGCTTTAGTAGGGTATTGTGAAAAATTTTCTGTCTCGTGAGGCGCTCCAGGTACCACGTGCCAATGCCAACACGAAGCGAAGGTGCCCTTTATCATAAGGGGACTATCAGGAGCGAATACGTTCCGCTACTCCAACACTAGGCTTGTGCACAGGATATTTCTGGTATGACAGCAAACACAGAGCCTTAGCGACCCGCTGCAAGAGGCTTTGAAGCTTTTTAGTTTAAGATTCGTAGCACGAAAACTCGGTGCCTAGTAAACTCCGGCTCTACTCTCGCCATTATTTCAAAGCATAGCACCGACAGGTCTCTTCGGTAGCAGAGCTTCGTGCTGCCAATCATGACCTTCGACTTGAATTTCGAGTTACGTCACCCATTTCATTGACAGTTTGTCATAACAGACGTCCCAACCCTATCCTGGGGCCGATGTACTCAATTACTACGGCCTGCTCACCGAGCTTTGTAACCAACGCCTGTTGGACGATCGCACCAGCTTCTTTACAGCCTGTTTCCTCGGCCCATCTCCAACAGTGCATATTAAAAGCATTAGCACCGTGGCCAAGCCATCCACCTTCGAGGGCAACGTCAGAGATCTGTACAAGCAGATCGTTGCCAAGTAGGCAAAAACAGCTCTACGAGCCGGTGAGTTGGCTTTGATCGCCGACCTACCTGTTTACCATCAGATATTCACGCACGGTCCACCTGTCTTTAGAAGACCTCGTAGCTTCACGGGAGAACGCCTCACTGCAACGAAAGTCGAGTTCGATATGCAATGGAATGAGGCATAATTCGACCTTCGTTAATCCAGTGGACTAGCCCCTTGCACATGGTGCCCAAGGACGGTGGCCGTTGGCGAGCTACTAGGGATTACCGCCAACTTAGTGCCCACAGCCACCTGAACCGCTATCCATTGCCCATCATCGAGGATCTGATCCAAAAGATCAGCAGTTCAGTATGTTCAGTCATCGAGCTCCAGTGTGCCTTTTATCAAATCCCGGTCGCTACAACCTTCGGGCTGTTTGAATTTGTGGAGGTGCCTTATGATCTACGCAATACGGCCAAAACGATGCAACGGACACTCAACCATTTGCTCAGGAGGTTAGATTTCGTTCGCATCTACCAGGATATCTTGGTTTTCTTGGCCATTTACGACTATAAGAAACTTGACTCGGTTCTGCAAGCTACAAAGCTCCAGACTAGGTGGGATATGAGTAAAAGCCAAGTCAGTCTTCTCAAAGTCAATTTTGCCGGGTACCAAGTCTGCCAGAAACGAATTCGACTATTAGCTCCCAAGACGCAAACCATCGTAGATTTACCTAAACTGGCCGACTCCTTGTAGCTGACACGTTTCCTTGGGATGCAAACTTCTATCGTCAGTACATGTCATATGACGCCGAGCTCCAAGCGTCTGTTGTATACACTGGCAAGACCTTACCGGCCATTTACGGGGAGCTCTGCCCTGACGAATTCCAATAGCGAAACATCCAGTTCTTAATTTATGTTTAATTAGATATTTATTTTTTTATTTTGTTGTTTAATACAATTAGATTTTGTGGCGCTACATGAGCATTTTGTGGCGCTACATGCGCAGAGTGTAATTCCTCTAACAAGAATTTTCTTATGAAGAAAGGTACTCTGTAGATCTATTGCTATACATTTGTTTGATGATATTAATAAATAGAGTGAAAAACGGAAAAAAAATATTCCCTCGGTACGTAGTCCGGCTTTAATTTCTGCCTTGATCCATCGTCGCAACTCCTTCATTTGCCTCCGAAAAATTGCTTTTTCTGCTGCTATGAAAGGAGAGGCGGGTGAGCCGCCTCAGGTTACGGAGCTACTGTAGTTCCTGGTCTCGTTGTCTTCCATTTTGCCGCTCGAGGTTCCCTTTGCGGACGGTGGTGCTCAGGGATGCCTTCAGCTGACGAGTTACTCCTCCTTGGTAATTGATCGGAGGCGCGCTTATATCTGTCTAGATTGTCTGCTCCAAACTCCTTGTCGTTAATGGTCCGGGGCGAACCACTGGCTCGAGAGATCTGGCTCCACCGGCTGATGGGGGTAGACCATCACACAGACGCTGGTGAATTTGGGCCTCGAAAGGGGACCCCAGGGGATCGTCTAAGTGCTCCCGGTGTGTCCATAGATGGCGCGCAGGTCCGGCTGGTGTAAGCTTCCTGGTCTGGTTGTCTCAGGAACCATGGTGCGCAACTCACATCAGAGCTCATTAGAAAAGGTGGCTGCGCCAAAAAGCCGTGGTAGAATCGCGGCTAATGCATGCACCTCACCATTCGTTAGTTCGTTGCTTTCTCGATCCAATATTTCACGCTATGGTACTACGCACCAACGAATTCAGCTTTGTCATTGAAACAGCCTTGGAACAGCAGTGGAACAATAGTACTTGGGTACCCAGGAGATTTTCTTGAATAAACTTTCTTAAACCGACTAGCGCTGCTTCACCTACAACCGCGAGCTTCGCCACCATCTAGTTTTTCCAGTGCATTTTGGAAGGAAGGCACTTCGTCGTCTACATCAGCCATCGCCCACTCACTTTTTATCTTACGCAACGATGAGACAAAATTTCACCCCACTAAAGCAGACAATTGAATTTCATCGGCCAATATTACACGCGGCTGGAGGACACACCAGGCGAAGACAACATCATCAACGACGCGCTTTCACGCATCTAAATAGTAGCGGTACCCACCGCACTGTTTGCTCCAGCCATTACCGAGGCCCAAATCACAGACAACCAGTTGCCGCACCTACTGGCGAACCTTCGCCTCAAGCTGCATCAGTTGCTGTTGGAAGATTACTTAGTACACTACGTCAAATTTAACGGTGCCATCAAGTCACGCTTCCCAGTTGCGCTCCGCCACCAAGTCTTCGACACTGTCTATCAGCTTTTGCACACCCCGCGAACGCACCACTGCAAAGCAAACAGCGCTGGAATTTTTCTGGCCGAGTTTGTGAAAGGATGTATTTCGTCGGGCCAAACAGTGTGTTCCGTGCCAGCGTTCAAAGACCCATCGCCACAACCACGCCGAGCTTGGTAATTTCAAGACGCCGGACAGGCGCTTCGAACACATCCACGTTGATCTGATTACGCATTGTGAGGGCTACGAAACTGCCTCACCATCATCGGCCGTTACCCTCGCTGGTCTCAAGCAATACCAGGCCAGCACCATTGACAGGGCATTAATTGACTACTGCATCGCCATATTCGCCACGGCACTGGAAATCACTTCAGATCAAGGCCCTTGGTTTGAGGCCCATTTCTGGATTGGGGCCAACCACGGATGTGAGACCGTGACTAAATCGAAAGCATGATGAGAGTGACTTTTATCTGTCCCAGCTTTCGAGTGGGCATGGGTGTTTTCAGTTTTGCCTGCACAAGATTGGTAAGTCATGGTCCGCCGATTGTCGGTTTTTTCCCAAGAGAGGAAGACAATATCTGCCACGCATTATTTGCGTGCACAAAATGGAACAGGCTGCGATGGGACCCCTACAGGGAGACGAGAGAGCTCACCCCAGATAGTATAGTTATGGTGATGCTCGAATCGGTTGACAAATGAAACCAGGTGGCACATTATGTTCGGGCAGTCTTAAAACATAAAAGGGGCTTACAGGGGCTGGGGATTGCTTGTCTGGCAATTTCTCTTCCCTTCCTGGTAGAAGAGGGATCACCCAGCTTAAAGGCGCTTCACGGCGGAACAAAACAAGACTTAGCCTGAAGTTGTGTTTCAAACGGGTCCAGGCTGGGTTATCGGGTTGACAGGGGAGATGTTTAGTGGGTAGTCCAGTCGCTTGCAAGCATGAGAGTTCCACTCTGTGCGTAAATGACATTCACTTCCCAAGCAAAAAGAATCGCGCTCAAGACACCTTGGCTGCAAGTACTTCCGGCGATCTTGTTGCGCGCCCGTAACACGTTCAAGGACGATTTGTAAGCCTCACCAGCGGAGATGGTTTACGGAACATCACTACGGATTCTCTGCGATTTGTCGCATCTCAAAGAGCACCAGCTACCTGCCCCCAGAATTTCGTCGCAAACTTACAAAGCGATTTACTCGGTCCCGCCAGCCAGACACACTGCACACCATCCGTGAGTGTTTAAACACCTGGGCACTTGCAAGGATGTGTTCTGAATCAGCTACCGTCACCTCAGCTTGAAAGCTGAAGTAAAAGATTCTGAGCTCATAGAGTTTCCCCTAAAAAGAAGAAGAAACAGAAGTGTTTAGCAAAAATCAGCAAAAATAAACCACCAAACAAGTGAAATGCATGAAAGTCTGCGACATGCGACAAAGTTAGAAGAACAATCAGCGAAACTGAATTAGCAATCCACTGCCCTAAATGCTGACTAAGACGAACAAGCAGCGAAATTATAAGCGGATTTAACTAAAAACTGAACCGACATTCAACTGAAATAAAGCGGATTTAAACTAAAAGAAGAACAACAATCAATAGAATTAAAAGTAGAAATAAATCAGAAACTGGATTAGCGATCATTGAAATTTGATAAACTATCAGCAGAGTTGAAAGCATAATAAAAGGCAGACCAAGGTAATCTTATTACTAAACAAGTTGAGCCAAGTAGTAGCCTATGCGGACGACATTAACGTGTTTGTAACGAGCATTAACAACTGGCAAAGAACTCTTCCCGAAACTCGACAGCGAAGCAAAACTAGCAGGGCTACATTCAACGGGAATAAAACAAAGCTAATGACGCAGTCGAGGAAAAATATCTCAAATATACAAAATATCACACTTGGCAAATACAGTATCGAAAATGTAGGCAAAATTGTTTATGTGGGCGCCGAAATAACGGGAACCGGAAATGAAAGAGACGAAATACGTGAATCGTATGGACTAACAACGGATACCCAAAAAATTATGCGTTGGAAGAACTTAAGGGCGAAGACCAGTCGGGAAAACCGAGGAAACGCTGATGTGACTCGGTTGATGAAGACAGTTCATCGCTGCTAGGACTTCGAAATTGGAGGAAGCGGTCGATGAGCTGAGACAGTTGGAGGCGCTTTTTGCAGAAAGCGAAGGCCCGAGAGGAGCTGTAGTGCTACAAAGAAGAAGAATGTAGTTTTCATGAAAAGTAGACAAACAGATCGAGTGCGTCGAGGAAAATTTTAGCCAAGTCGCAGAAACGATCGAAGAAAAAGTCAGTCAGCTCGACGATATGATGAAACAAGAAGTTTGAAAGACAAAGAAAGACAGAACAGACAAAGAAAACCAATGCATCAGCTGCAATTGTGACCGCTGACCATAGATCATCTAGGAATCTCAAAGTACCAATATTCGATGGACAAACGGTTTGGAGTTTCTACAAAGCCCTGCTTAACGCCGCTGCGAAGACCAACTACTGAAACGAGCAAGAGCGGGCAATATAATCAATTCTTGCTCTAAGAGACCCGGCGGCAGATATTCTTCTGATTATACCCGTTGAATCGCATTCATGAGGGGTAAGTATAATGAATGCGTTGGATATGCGATACAAAGACGATAGCCTAATGGAGATATACAGACCATGCAAAAGTCAAGCGAAACTCTACAGCAGTTAGCTCAGGATATCGAACGGCTAGCACCGTTGGCTTGCCCAGCTTATGACCAAGACAATGCGGCCAGAGAAACCTTCATTAGTGCATTGTATGACTGGGAATTTCAACAAGCTATTCAATTAGCCGAGAAGCGGACGGTTCAGGATGCATAAGATTATGCGTTAAACGTTGAATTGACCAAAAAGATCACTCATAACACAGCTTGAGTTCGAAAGGTAGAATAAACCGAGAGCCAAGTTTAATGGCGCGTCTAAATGTTGGTGTCTCGGGGAGGAAGAGCATCTATCAGGAGATTGTCGGAAACGTAAGAAGACAAGCTACAATTCAGCGTGCGCCGCAAAAAGGAAATCTAGAAGATCCTCGGAGCCCAGTTTCAAACCTACTCAAACTGAAGAGACGGGAAACATCTAACAGCTAGCTTTGTGGAGTAGAAGATGGCTAGGTGGATCGACATCCTTAGCACAACCATCACAGTGTCAAGACTACATCATGCAGAGTGTTCCAGAACACCTTGAAGAGGAAACATGCAATTTGGTTATTGAGAGTGGTGCAACATGATCTACACTACAATCAGATCTAGAAGAGTGTCACACACTTTGCAGGAGCAAAACCTTATCACTACGAACTGCCACAAGAGAAATTCTACCAACCCACGGAGAAGTCAACCTTCCAGTCAGACTAGGAGATTTGTTGTTCTGGCACTAATTTATGGTCGCTAACATCATGGATGACTGCATGTTCGGAATGGATTTTTTTTACCGCATGGTTTTACGTTGGACTTGGGCAGACGCGTATTGAGATGGCGAAACATTGAGGGCTTAATGGAAGACTCCAGTGCAAAAGATTCCAGCATAAAAGTGGTAGTAAGTGCCAACACTGACGTACCAAAATCTTCCGAGAGCATCATTTAGGCTGGACTCGATGGTGATTCTGACTTCAATCGATGCTATCTAATTGCGCCAACGAGGAAACCAGCACTGCATAGTTTGTAGGATGAAGCCTTGTACGAAAAGACAAGAATGGATGCGTGCCGGTTAGACCCATAACAACGAGAATTATATCACAAGCATTAAAGCTGGAAATGTATTTGGGAGCTACAAGCTCGTTTCCACCGTAACATCTTTGGAAGTTGAATGCGACCATTAATCGAATAGGGAACAACTAACAGACAAAGCTCGTGAGTTATTTTTAGCGATATTCAAACTAATCGATTTGTCATCAGAGCTTTCCAAGTAAGCCTCTGAATTGGTCACAAAGTATCGCAATATTTTTTTTATGGGCTCAGATGATCAAAGGCAAACAATCGTGGTGACTCACATCATAGACATAGAGGCAGTCAAGTGGATTCGGCAAGCATTAAGACGACTTCCTTTAACCAAGCAAGGAGAAGTCAGCACACTGATCTCGGGCATGGAAACACAAGGCGTTATTGAGCTGGAACCATTCGATTATGTGTCACGTACAGGTAGCTTAATGATGTCACAAAGAAGAAAACCTACCCGCTTGAAAAATATCGACGACAGCATAAACGCTTTGGTTGACGTGGAATGAACTTCTACACATGATTTTGGAAGCGACTACAGGTAGGGAGAAATCAAGGACCGAAAAAACCGGTTATTCGGTTGGTACCGGATTATGGGGATTTGCGGTAATGCCATTTGGGCTTTGCAATGTTCCAGCAACATTCGAACATCCATTTCTAGCTGAAGTTAAAAATATGTTACACGTCGTTTCAGCAGAAGGCGTAAAAACAAATCTTGGGTAAACAAATACTGTTAAAAGTTGGGCCGACACTAAGGAACAAATAATAACTACGAAGATTTTTTAGCTTTTGCGACCTATTATCAAAGTCTGCTCAAATAGCCAACTCTCTCCATCAGCTAACATTGAAAAATCGCCCCTATATCTAGAAAACGAGCAATATTAGAAAGCTTTTGAAACGCTGAATGGAAGACTGTGTGAATCATTCATGCTGGGGTAGCTCAAACCCAAAAATATTTTTCTAGTTTGCACTGATACAAGAGCGGAATGGGAACTCAAAACAGATTGATGGCGATCAAAAAGTCCTTTTATACTACAGTCAAGTTTTTACAAAGAATGAAAGGAACTATTGCGTGACCACAAAAGAACTATTGTTTGTAATAGAAGCGACCAAGCAGTACTCTAAGTATTTTCATGGACAAAAATGTGTGCTCCGAACGGAGCCTGTGTCATTAAAGTGACTGCTTAGCTTTAAATACATCGAAGGACAGGTTGCTAAGTGGATCGAAAGATTACAGTTATAGGACTATAAGCTAGTCTAACGAAAAGGTGGAGTACATTGGAATGCTGACGTTTATCGTGTCAAGCGTGGAAGTACGGGTTATAACAACTGAGTTTGGCTGCGAGGCTGATGAGGATATCGGGCCATGGCTAGTATGAAAGGAGACGAATTGACGTCCTGAGTAGAAGGATGAATCTGTAGTATTTTTTTTGCCTGTTATTTTCATCAAAAGTTCGTTGATTTTCGAGCTGAATATATCCAGGGCGTATCGGAGAAATTCAACGGAATTATCAAGGAATGTGTAGCTTTCAGGATTGGATATAAAGTGAAGAACAAGCTTGGCACACTACACATCATAAAAAAGGACAAAATACCCCAGGATTGCAAATCAAACGATATCTACATTATCCCCTGCGGCGAATGCAACAGGACATATATCGGTACAACGAAGGAATGGCTCAAGAGTAGGGTATCAGCGTATAAATCAGACCTGAGGAGCGGCAACAGCAACCGAACGACACTAACGATGCATTGTGCACAAACAGGACACACCCCTGACTTCCAGCACACAAAAGCGATAGGAGAGGAGCGCAACTACAAAAAGAGGATGATCCTGGAGGCTCTAAAAATAATGACAACCGAAAACACAATGAATAGGAAAACGGACACCGAAGGGATTAATGAAGTTTATTGCGGGATATTAAGAAACACTCAAGTGAAAAATAATGTAATAATGTAGTTAAGGAAAAAGTTATATGTATAGATATGCATTACAATGGCTTTGCGATGTAATATTTCTGAAGACAATCACGCAAGTGATTGAAGCGTTAAAGATAACAGTCTTTTTGGAAATAAGTGTATATTTTTAATTTGGCCAAACAGCCCGGAAATAGAGGAAGGATGAATCGGCACATGGAGCTGTCTTGAAAAGCTGTTGGGCTCAGTGGAGCTCTTTTCAGGTGGAGAGTGGCGTGCTCAATCGAATATAGGAAACAGCAGATCATAGCGCCTATGGGATGCAAGCAGTTCTTCCTATAAGCTGAGTCCAGGACGTAATCAAGATATATCACGAAGGTTTATCGGGAGACCATACTGGCGTAAACAATATCCTAGCAAAGTTACGAGAAAAATTGGTTTGAGCTTCCATCAAAAGACTGAGATGAAAAACGCAGCCCTTTGCCGCGGGGGTACCATTTGAAAGAATTGCGGTTGATATCGCAGGACCATTTACTGAATCTGAATTGGAGAATGGCTATACTGATTGTAGTCGATTAATTTAGTAAATGGCCTGAAGTCTACACCATTCTGAACCAAGAACTACTGTAGCCGAGCGGATCGTACTAGAGTAGGCCAATAGATATGGCTCGCTTCGTGAATTATAATTAGATGAAGGGTGAAACTTCGAGCGACGGGTCCTGAGATAAATAATCGGAGCGAAGCTAGATGGGGACCAATGGCCAATTCGATACAACTATGAGTTGTATGAAATTTTTGACGAACTGGAGGTCTCGACGATTGTAAGACTGCGGAAGCTGCAATGGGTGGACACATGAATCGTATGGACGAACAACGGATACCCAAAAAGGTATTCGTTGGGGAAACTGAAGGCCGTAGACCAGTGGGGAAACCGAGGAAACGCTGGTCTGACTCAGTCAATGAAGACAGTTTATCGATGCTCGTATTTCGAAATTGGAGGATGCGGTCAATGGACCGAGACAGTTGGAGGCGCTATTTGAAGGAAGCGAAGGCCCGAAAGGGGCTGTAGTGCTACGAAGAAGAAGAAAAAGAAACTTCGAGTCCATAGTTTTTAAGTGAGTTGTGCGGACAGCTGGGAATATGAGAGTACATAAACGACCTGAGATATCGATTAAACCAAACACACATCTGGGGCCGGCAACTAATCGCATGAAGATCAGGTATGATTGGAAGGGGATTCATGGGATTCATCTGGTTTTTTTGGGATGACGGTGTGAATCTTCAAGTGAACCAAGATGTCGTGCATCGGATACAGGAACAGCGAAAATTGAGAGCCAACATGAAGATCCGGCATCGTTTTCGTTTTACCCCATATGATGCCTAAGGAGACGTCGATACAGTTGGCAGAACATATTTTTGGGGTGAAAAGAGCTAAGGTGGGGGCAGTGTTACATATACGCATAAATTCGTTAATTATTGTTGTCATGTAAACACTATTATACATCATCAATAAAATAACGAATCTCATGGCAAACAATGAGTCATTATCGGAAAGATCAAGAGCATACGTGAATGATTAGCAATTAAAAACACAAACGTTGACGTCATTGCAACAACTGGAAGTATGGGGCTTATCATTAGTCACTTCAAAGGCGGTAGCTGTTTAAGTCATTACAAGAACAAGTACATGGATGACTGACACCGTTGACGCTTACGTGATACCAACAACAACAAGTGCATGGCTGGTAATTAAAAACATTTGACGTCATCGGCGAATGTTTGAGATACGTTGATAACCCTATATAAAGAGCGCCGACATATATGCTAAGAGGTTAGTAGACTCGCCATTATTGTTTATGCCTACTGATCTACCTTGATGCAGAATTCTACATTGCTCAGTCAGTTGAAAGGGGGTTAGATTTTTGATGAGTAGGACAAGGATAAAAATGAAACTTTCCAGGTTCTCGTGACTCCATAGCTATATGGGCTACACCCCTGAACTTGAATATTCTAGGTTCCCTATGCACCCCCAATCAAAATTTATAAATTAAACAGTTTTCAAGTTATATGGGTGTCAAAGATAGCTCAGAATGGCTCGTGTGAATATACACACTGGAATATCCCCAAACTTGGAGGACACACTACCGTGTGTCTTAAAAAACTGCGTTGCATAAGGACTTTAATCGTTATGAAATTTTCAGCAAAACAAACTAATAGAAAAATAAAAATAGAAAACATCTTGTTATATAATAATCAGTACTATCACGAAGAAGTAGGGTTTCCGCAGAACCAATTGACTTCAAATACAACAAATTTATAAGTATACCACTTCCAACTTTTTCCATGTTTCATCATAAAGGTCATCATATAAATAGTCATGGGTGAAACCGTATAAAAACTTTTCAAATTTAGTCTCAGATATAACGCAAAATAGCTACTTATATTGTTACCACGAAAACAAATACAAACATCCTTAGAACACCTTTATCGGGAAAATTCGTGGAAATTCTACGAGTAAAGAGGACTTGCTGCTATCACCATGACATCGAAAAGATTTTAAAATTATCAACCATGGAAAAATGGAATAATCTAAAATACAAAAAAATTCTTGTTATCGTGCCAGGCACTGCAATACGTACTCGTAATAACGTTTTTGGCTAGCATTCCCCAAGTGAGAAAAGAGGAAGATGATGTGATGTTCTATTTTTTAATTTATAAGGTATTTTATATGACACTCCACAATCCCACTTTAAACGTGTGAAAAAAAAGAGAAAAACACCAGTTATTGGGATTCTTTGATCTCCGTCCTTAAAACGTCACCATTAGGTGGGAAATAAGCTTGTTAATATGTCTTCAGCATCAAATAATTGCTACTGTCGGTTCTGTATGAGGCCAGTATACATTTTAGATTGAGGGTGTAAGATTCCTGTGTCATAGCTCCATGGTTTCCGAAGCACAGTTAAGTTTGTTTGATAGCCGCCACCATTTTTAACGTGAGATATTTTAAACTTTACCGATAAACAAGAAAGTCATGAGTTATTTTCACCGTCTCAAAATGGCAACAACACAAGAAAAGTGTTCTTTAGCTTTCGTTTGTGAATTTCTTTGAGTTACCAAAAATATAAAATTCACAGAAGTATCAAATTCTCACATGTGTATATTTATCTCATACAAGGGATGTAGTCCCACGCCGGGAAATTGTTAAGATGTAACACATCAAAAGGACACAAAAAGATGTCTTGCCAAGTGACAATGTGTTGCCTCTCTGCACCTCAGCTTCGGGGAGCTGTGGAAGCATGTGCGACACTTCCTTTCTTTATTCATTGCCACAGGAGATTATATCACTTCATTCTTAAAGCCCCGAAAAGTTAATTTGAAGATTATACATTTCTTCGACAACATGTACCGAAGTGAATAGCATCATCATCATCATCGTCTTCATCATCGCCATCGTCATGGAGACTTTCACTAGTTTAGCACTTGGCGGCGTATGTTGTCAAGAATTAAGGATGTCGTCGTCATCGTCTTATTTTTCATTTATTTCGTCTTCTGATTCTTCAGGCGGCTCAGCAATGAAACGATGAAAGTAACACGCCGAAAAATTCTCATATACCACCCTCGAACCGTATAAATACATAATAAGTACAAGTGAACGATGTTATAGATACTTCAAACAAATTTTAAAGGGTTGCCTGCGCGTTGTTTTGGTGATACGTATACACAAAATGCGGTGGCACACATAAGACATATATTGTGTGCTACATTTGTTTGTGGCTAATTAAGAAAATCCGAGGGTAGTTGATGACGTGTAAAATAGATTGTAAGCTTACGGAAATATGAGAAGGTACTGAAAGTTTAGCATACATTATTTTAATTGTGAAATTATTTCCAAGAAAAATGTTGAAAATGAATAGGATGTCACTAATAAAGCTAGAAGATTAAGAATTTAATTGGCTCAGATATTTTTAATGGCATATTACGCAGCAGTGGAATGCCTGGTTAATTACTTTTTGTAGTATTAGTTTTATTTGAGTTCGTTTTTACTCAAAGGACAAGCTAATGCAGAAAACTGCGTTAGTTTCATAAGAAAGTGATATTTAACTTCAAATAGTTCCAGCGATTATTAACTTTTTTATAAGTGTTTTGTGTTCAGACTAATATGCTTTTTATTTTTAAGGACTTGCTTTAAGTTATTATGCTTCCGGGATATGTTATATTCTATTGTCTTCTATCTTCCTTTACGCTGTTATAAGAAGCAAGGTTATGTGGCAGACCTGTCGAGACATTTGAATGAAGCCCATTGCGAAGCCACGAGTTTTTGTTTATTTTGAATGGAGTTATGAAATCGCCTCAAGACAATTCGAGATGGCCCAAGACATAAAAAAAACTAAGTGAGTAGCTTGTTCCCTACTGTAACTGGGGCGCTTCGGCAGCGGGGCCCAGGGGTCTCGACTTTGCTCGTCGCAGACGGTCGTGGGCGCCAACTCGCTACTTTGGCCGGGTCCCCACACTTGACTGCTTAGCGAGTAAGACGGTTTGCCGAAGCTCGTTCCGTGGTGCTTCCATAGCAAAAATTATCTGTACAAACACTTGGAGCACACACACTTTAACACATGGCTTAATTTCCCTCGCAAGCGCCTGGACTACCCACTAAACACCTCCCCTATCAACCCGATAAACCAGCCTGGAACCGTTTAAAACATTACTTCGGGCCAGTTCTCATTTTGATACGCCGTGAAGCGCCTTCAAGCTGGAGATACCTGTTCTACCAGAAGGGGAAGAGGAATTGCCAGACAAGCCATCTCCCAGCCCCAACGCCCCCAGCTGCTGTGAGTCCCTTTTATCGTTTAGGACTGCCCGAACATAATGTGCCACCTGGTCTCACTTGTCAATCCATCCGGGGTGCGCTCTCCCCGTAGAGGTCCCTTCGCAGCCTGTCCCATTTAGTGCACACAAAACATATGTGGCAGGCACCGTTTTCTCGCCTAGGCAAAACCGCCAATCGGGGAACCGTGACTGACTGAAAACACCCATGCCCGCTTAAAAGCTGGGTCAGCTAGACGTCGGTCTCACCAGGCTTCCAATTAAGCCACGTTCTCAGATCCGGGTTGAGGCACCGAGTCCACTTTCCCTTCGTGCAATTCATCCAAGACTGCTGCAAATCGTTGAGGGAGCGCTGTCTCTTCCGAGGACAGCCATCTCCCTCGCATCTCGTTTCGACGCAGGTAAATACCGCGGTGCTCTCTAGTATGGAAAGCAACAGAAACTGTCGGATACGGAGATACAATCCTCAATGCTCCTCTTCTCTGTACCTGTGCCAAGCGTTTTCGGTATAGCTCCTGGCTAGCTTTATTTGGAAGGACACTATCTTCCCACCCTCCACTCAACCTTTTTCACCACCCCAAGCACCACCAGTACGAATGTGATTAAGCACTCTGCAAACGAAATAAATGGATGAATGTCCGTGAAGGGCTGCTGCCTCGGCGAAAGAGGATGATGAGATTCGTCGAGATTGGCCTTGTATGGAGATGCGTGAATCCGCTGGCAGGCTAGCGTTGCGGTGTAGTGGGGCGGTTTCTTTCCCCCTAGCACAAGGACCCACTACAAAAGAATTCCGCATTCACGAATTAAAGATGTCAACATGCCAATCGACAGGTTTCGAGGCCGAGGGAAACTACCAAGAGCTAGGAAATTGCTGGTTCAGAGAACAAATTGGGCCCGGAGAAAACGGCCGGACTTACAGAGACTTCTTCGTTACCGAAGATACTTATGGCCCACAAACAAAAGTGGGGCATCCAGGTGGAAGCGGTTCCCCTTCGCACCCTCCCAATCGGATCAACATCCACACGTAGACATGGCCATGTATTTCCCATTAGAGTGAAAAACTCATACAAACGTAATTTGCTTGAATCTTTCCATCAAATGAGGAATACAAACGCAGCCAATTTATGTTATAGCGTTATGCGATGGAATCACATAACTCTATACCATAAAAGGGCACGTGAGCGGCAGGCCACTCTAACCGGCAAGAGCCCCTGCTAAGCGAAATAAAAGGGAACAGTGCGCCCGATGGCTAGCCCATGTTAGCGGAGGAGCCTGCCATCGTTGCGGGTCCTAGACCCGGTCAGGTCGAAAGAAAGGGAAAGACCGAATCTTCAAAATTTTAACAATCCATTGTAAATTTATGTTTACTGTGTGAACAGAAAGTCGCAAATATAATATAATTTTCTTTTATTTTATTTTTACAATATTTATTTTCCCCATAGAGAAAAGGAAACGAACAAACTCTAGGCGCATATCAATCATTGATATCCATAATATTCGCGAAATGATCAATTATCAAAATAAATATATTCAAGTTAGATATATTGTCGCGTGTTTTCGATTCGCAGCCAATAATAATTTTAATGTTCCGGGAAAGTGAAAACGCAATGTCTTTTAATTTAAGTTAAAAGAGTTTATTTAATTACAAAAGTGCACAATGATCAATTTAACACTTTCACTAATTTTAATTTTCACTATTAAAATTCTAACACTTGTCCATAAATTTCTTATCGCAATTGTCTTCTCAAAATCACCTCACTATTACTTGATCGCTTTTCAATCCGCTTCCCACACACTATCGCAAGTTTTTATCGCGGTCGAATGAACGCCACCGTTCATTCAGCTCGCCTTTATATAGGTTTTCTAATCATTCAACTCAGTTCTCGTACATTGGTGAATAAGCGGGAACATTCCAGCATGAATGGGCAGTGACTCACTTTCAGATGTTGATAATGCTTGTTGGGTTCTCGTGGGTTCGTGTAAATTCATTTGTTGACGTTCTTAATGATTGTGAAAACAATTGCCACAGTAGCTTGCAGAATTATTTGTACATGTAATTATTTGTACATGTAACACTGCCCCCACCTCAGTTCTTTTCGCCCCGAAAAGATGTGTCGCTATTTGTAGTAAATTCTCCCTGGGTGTAATATGGGGCAAGACGGTCCAGATGCACGATTTTCATTTTAGCTCTCGGCTTACGATGTTCCTGTATTCGGTATACGACGTCGTTGGTTCGCTTTGTAACTCGGTATGGTCCCTCCAAATTATGTTGCAACTTTGGAGACCTACCCTTTCGCCGTTGCGGATTATAAAGCCACACCAAGTCATCTTGCTGGAAGCCAGTAGAATTAGCCTTTAAATCATACCTGGTCTTCATGCGGTCAGTAGCCGATTCGAGGTGTTTTCGCACTGTCCGATGTATCTGGTTCAACCGTTGTCTTAGATCACTTGCGTACTCCGAGACCGTTTGGGGTTTCTCAGGGGGTGTTTCGAACTTTATATCGGCTGGCAAACGAATAGTCTTTCCAAAAATGGCTTTGGCTGGGGCTTGGCCCGTCGATGCATGTTCAGCAGCTCTATACGCCATTAAAAATAGTGGAATATGTCGGTCCCAGTCCCTTTGGTTCTCGTCAACCATTTTGGCCAGGTGTTTATGGAGCGTGCCGTTGAAACGTTCGACCATTCCATCGGATTGGGGATGCAGCGGTGTGTCCTCGTTTTCCGTATTCCGAGCAGCTCGCACATTTCGCCAAAAACTAGTGACTCAAAGTTTCACCCTTGATCCGAATGTAGTTCGCCAGATACGCCGTACCTACTGACCCAATTTAACACTAGCTGTTCGGCTACAGTAGTTGCTTCCTGGTTGGGAATGGGGTAGACCTCGGGCCACTTGCTGAAATAATCGGCGACAACCAGTGTGTATCGATTTCCCCATTCAGATTCAGGAAAGGGTCCAGCGATGTCAACAGCAATCCTTTCAAATGGTACCCCCGCGTTATAGGTTTGCATTTGTCCTCTCAGTCGTCGCTTTGGACCTTTGACGGAAGCGCAAACTGTGCATCTCCGACACCAGTCCTCTACGTCTTCTCGAGCGTGGAGCCAGTAGAACCTTTCCCGCAATTTCGCTAAGGTCTTGTTAACACCAAGGTGGCCTCCCAAGGATCCTTCATGCATTTCTTTAACCACATCGTGGATTCGGCTTTTGGGTAGTATAGTTTGCATCCTATAGGAGCTGCCATCCGCCGTTTCCCATTTCCGCTTGAGTACGCCACCCTCCATCTGAAGGGAGTTCCATTGTGCCCAATAGCTTTTCAGGGTTGCGCCATGCATTGAAACGTCTTTCCACTCAGGTCGCCCAGTCGTCTCCTTCCATACGAGCAATGGTCCGATGTCTTCATCGGCTAACTGGGCATTTCGAATCTCCTCCGCTGACCAACCTTCATCGAATTCGGCCGTTATCACTCGCAGAGCAACGGTCGGCCCCTTTTCCTCAATCCGCCGACAATGCTTGAAGCTAGCTGGACATGGATGACGAGATAGGGCGTCAGCATTTCCATGAACTCTGCCCTTGTGAAGTAGTTGGGGCCTCACTAGGTCGGGCCGAATAGTCGATCGGGTTGCACCAGTGTCGTTTGTTATGGTGCAACGTTCTTCATCAACTTGACCAGGAAGGCATCCGTCTGCTTCTCCACGATGTTGCCTTTGCACGGTGATGGGGGTGCTGGGGATGTCCGTTTTCTTCGCTTCTTGCAGTCTCTTTGCAGGTGTCCTTTCTCACCGCAATCCCAGCATCTAGGCGCACCATTTACTTGCGGCTCTCGCTCATTTCCCACGCGCTCACACCTGCACTCGTCTGCCACTACCTTGCGAACCCGGGCAGTGGTACGAGCCACATTTTTCACTGCCTCAAAGTTCAGGATATAAGCTAATGCATCCTTGACTGTTTGATTTTGAGCTAAACGCACAGCTTGTTGTAATTCCTGGTCTTCTAAGGCGCTGATGAATGCTTCTGTTGCTGCGTCATCTCGATGTTCCTGGTCGTACGCTGGGTAAGCCATAAGTGCCAGTCGCTCAATGTCTTGGGCTAGCTGCTGTAAGCAGCTGTGCCCGATAAATTTGTTTCTGGTGGGCGCCTCCATAACGCATGTCGAGCGCATTCATCATAGCATTCGGGTTTGAGTGCATTTCAACGGGGATCGTCTGCAAAAGCTCGGCAGCTGGGCCTCTTAGAGCAAGAATCAGTGCAGTTGCTCGTTCCTGCTCATTCCAGTGATTTGCCTTGCGGCAGCTTCAAACTGGATCTTGTGAATACTCCAGACCATTTGCCCATCGAATATTGGTGCTTGCACATTTCTGGATGTGCTTGGCGCTGTGGTTATAAGCGGGGCTGGTGAAGTGGTTACTACTGCCTTCGCTGCTTCCAATTCTTTTCTCACTTGTTCCATCTCATGGTTCATTCTCTCTTCGACCTGGCTGACCTTTCCCTCGACCTGGTAAACCTTTTCCTCGACCTGGTCAACCTTTTCCTCGACGCCTTTAATTTGTTTGTTCAGATGAACGAGCTCCGGTTTTATTTCGGTTGACTGTTTCTCCAGCTTCTGTGTGATGTCTGCCTTGATGTCTCTTGCTGCATCAGCATCAACATTTGCATCAGCGCATTTTCTGGTTCCTTTGGTTTTGATGTTTCTGCTTCACCAGCTTCTGCGCCTTTTTCTGCATCTGAGGGCTCACCCGAATCCAGATACGCGCCTTCCGATTCGATTGCGTCACGCAAGCGTGCAATCAGTGTGGTCTTTGTACCTTGCGTAGCCAGGTTTTGCTGTTCCAACTCTTCCTTAAGCACCGACATGGTCAATTCATTTATTTTTAAGTTTAGGCTTCGTGGAATTTTCAATGTTTCTTTAAATTTCACTATTGTGCACTATAAAAATGTTCAAATTTTCACTTTCAAAATTTTAATCTCACTTCTCGACACCATTGTCGCGTGTTTTCGGTTCGCAGCCAATAATAATTTTAATGTTCCGGGAAAGTTAAAACGCAATGTCTTTTAATTTAAGTTAAAAGAGTTTATTTAATTACAAAAGTGCACAATGATCAATTTAACACTTTCACTAATTTTAATTTTCACTATTAAAATTCTAACACTTGTCCATAAATTTCTTATCGCAATTGTCTTCTCAAAATCACCTCACTATTACTTGATCGCTTTTCAATCCGCTTCCCACACACTATCGCAAGTTTTTATCGCGGTCGAATGAACGCCACCGTTCATTCAGCTCGCCTTTATATAGGTTTTCTAATCATTCAACTCAGTTCTCGTACATTGGTGAATAAGCGGGAACATTCCAGCATGAATGGGCAGTGACTCACTTTCAGATGTTGATAATGCTTGTTGGGTTCTCGTGGGTTCGTGTAAATTCATTTGTTGACGTTCTTAATGATTGTGAAAACAATTGCCACAGTAGCTTGCAGAATTATTTGTACATGTAATTATTTGTACATGTAACACTGCCCCCACCTCAGTTCTTTTCGCCCCGAAAAGATGTGTCGCTATTTGTAGTAAATTCTCCCTGGGTGTAATATGGGGCAAGACGGTCCAGATGCACGATTTTCATTTTAGCTCTCGGCTTACGATGTTCCTGTATTCGGTATACGACGTCGTTGGTTCGCTTTGTAACTCGGTATGGTCCCTCCAAATTATGTTGCAACTTTGGAGACCTACCCTTTCGCCGTTGCGGATTATAAAGCCACACCAAGTCATCTTGCTGGAAGCCAGTAGAATTAGCCTTTAAATCATACCTGGTCTTCATGCGGTCAGTAGCCGATTCGAGGTGTTTTCGCACTGTCCGATGTATCTGGTTCAACCGTTGTCTTAGATCACTTGCGTACTCCGAGACCGTTTGGGGTTTCTCAGGGGGTGTTTCGAACTTTATATCGGCTGGCAAACGAATAGTCTTTCCAAAAATGGCTTTGGCTGGGGCTTGGCCCGTCGATGCATGTTCAGCAGCTCTATACGCCATTAAAAATAGTGGAATATGTCGGTCCCAGTCCCTTTGGTTCTCGTCAACCATTTTGGCCAGGTGTTTATGGAGCGTGCCGTTGAAACGTTCGACCATTCCATCGGATTGGGGATGCAGCGGTGTGTCCTCGTTTTCCGTATTCCGAGCAGCTCGCACATTTCGCCAAAAACTAGTGACTCAAAGTTTCACCCTTGATCCGAATGTAGTTCGCCAGATACGCCGTACCTACTGACCCAATTTAACACTAGCTGTTCGGCTACAGTAGTTGCTTCCTGGTTGGGAATGGGGTAGACCTCGGGCCACTTGCTGAAATAATCGGCGACAACCAGTGTGTATCGATTTCCCCATTCAGATTCAGGAAAGGGTCCAGCGATGTCAACAGCAATCCTTTCAAATGGTACCCCCGCGTTATAGGTTTGCATTTGTCCTCTCAGTCGTCGCTTTGGACCTTTGACGGAAGCGCAAACTGTGCATCTCCGACACCAGTCCTCTACGTCTTCTCGAGCGTGGAGCCAGTAGAACCTTTCCCGCAATTTCGCTAAGGTCTTGTTAACACCAAGGTGGCCTCCCAAGGATCCTTCATGCATTTCTTTAACCACATCGTGGATTCGGCTTTTGGGTAGTATAGTTTGCATCCTATAGGAGCTGCCATCCGCCGTTTCCCATTTCCGCTTGAGTACGCCACCCTCCATCTGAAGGGAGTTCCATTGTGCCCAATAGCTTTTCAGGGTTGCGCCATGCATTGAAACGTCTTTCCACTCAGGTCGCCCAGTCGTCTCCTTCCATACGAGCAATGGTCCGATGTCTTCATCGGCTAACTGGGCATTTCGAATCTCCTCCGCTGACCAACCTTCATCGAATTCGGCCGTTATCACTCGCAGAGCAACGGTCGGCCCCTTTTCCTCAATCCGCCGACAATGCTTGAAGCTAGCTGGACATGGATGACGAGATAGGGCGTCAGCATTTCCATGAACTCTGCCCTTGTGAAGTAGTTGGGGCCTCACTAGGTCGGGCCGAATAGTCGATCGGGTTGCACCAGTGTCGTTTGTTATGGTGCAACGTTCTTCATCAACTTGACCAGGAAGGCATCCGTCTGCTTCTCCACGATGTTGCCTTTGCACGGTGATGGGGGTGCTGGGGATGTCCGTTTTCTTCGCTTCTTGCAGTCTCTTTGCAGGTGTCCTTTCTCACCGCAATCCCAGCATCTAGGCGCACCATTTACTTGCGGCTCTCGCTCATTTCCCACGCGCTCACACCTGCACTCGTCTGCCACTACCTTGCGAACCCGGGCAGTGGTACGAGCCACATTTTTCACTGCCTCAAAGTTCAGGATATAAGCTAATGCATCCTTGACTGTTTGATTTTGAGCTAAACGCACAGCTTGTTGTAATTCCTGGTCTTCTAAGGCGCTGATGAATGCTTCTGTTGCTGCGTCATCTCGATGTTCCTGGTCGTACGCTGGGTAAGCCATAAGTGCCAGTCGCTCAATGTCTTGGGCTAGCTGCTGTAAGCAGCTGTGCCCGATAAATTTGTTTCTGGTGGGCGCCTCCATAACGCATGTCGAGCGCATTCATCATAGCATTCGGGTTTGAGTGCATTTCAACGGGGATCGTCTGCAAAAGCTCGGCAGCTGGGCCTCTTAGAGCAAGAATCAGTGCAGTTGCTCGTTCCTGCTCATTCCAGTGATTTGCCTTGCGGCAGCTTCAAACTGGATCTTGTGAATACTCCAGACCATTTGCCCATCGAATATTGGTGCTTGCACATTTCTGGATGTGCTTGGCGCTGTGGTTATAAGCGGGGCTGGTGAAGTGGTTACTACTGCCTTCGCTGCTTCCAATTCTTTTCTCACTTGTTCCATCTCATGGTTCATTCTCTCTTCGACCTGGCTGACCTTTCCCTCGACCTGGTAAACCTTTTCCTCGACCTGGTCAACCTTTTCCTCGACGCCTTTAATTTGTTTGTTCAGATGAACGAGCTCCGGTTTTATTTCGGTTGACTGTTTCTCCAGCTTCTGTGTGATGTCTGCCTTGATGTCTCTTGCTGCATCAGCATCAACATTTGCATCAGCGCATTTTCTGGTTCCTTTGGTTTTGATGTTTCTGCTTCACCAGCTTCTGCGCCTTTTTCTGCATCTGAGGGCTCACCCGAATCCAGATACGCGCCTTCCGATTCGATTGCGTCACGCAAGCGTGCAATCAGTGTGGTCTTTGTACCTTGCGTAGCCAGGTTTTGCTGTTCCAACTCTTCCTTAAGCACCGACATGGTCAATTCATTTATTTTTAAGTTTAGGCTTCGTGGAATTTTCAATGTTTCTTTAAATTTCACTATTGTGCACTATAAAAATGTTCAAATTTTCACTTTCAAAATTTTAATCTCACTTCTCGACACCATTGTCGCGTGTTTTCGGTTCGCAGCCAATAATAATTTTAATGTTCCGGGAAAGTTAAAACGCAATGTCTTTTAATTTAAGTTAAAAGAGTTTATTTAATTACAAAAGTGCACAATGATCAATTTAACACTTTCACTAATTTTAATTTTCACTATTAAAATTCTAACACTTGTCCATAAATTTCTTATCGCAATTGTCTTCTCAAAATCACCTCACTATTACTTGATCGCTTTTCAATTCGCTTTCCACACACTATCGCAAGTTTTTATCGCGGTCGAATGAATGAATGCCACCATTCATTCAGCTCGCCTTTATATAGGGTCTCTAATCATTCAACTCAGTTCTTGTACAATGGTGAATAAGCGGGAACATTCCAGCATGAATGGGCAGTGACTCACTTTCAGATGTTGATAATGCTTGTTGGGTTCTCGTGGGTTCGAGTAAATTCATTTGTTGACGTTCTTAATGATTGTGAAAACAATTGCGACAGTAGCTTGCAGAATTATTTGTACATGTAATTATTTGTACATGTAACAATATGTTACATATATGAATGTATCTATCAAAACAAAGTATTTGTCGTATAATCTAAATTGATACCTAAAGTCTAGTTATAATAGGAGTTGTAGGAGGATACGTTAAATTAAAAGATGTGTTTGAAAGGTTCGATTCAATAGCTTAGGATTAAGTGCATATGTTCATCAGATTATTGTCTAACAAACGACACCAAATCAATTGAAAATAGAGTACATTTGAGGCGTTCAAATAAGAATTAATCGGAAGGATCAATAAATTCAATTTGACTTATCAAAGCTGAATGATTCAATCCCAGTTCAATCGCAATTTTTACAGACATCCGCCTAACGCTCTTGAAATATCTCAAGACATCAATAATTTTATTTACTTTGACTACTTTGTATCTAAAAACCAAAAAAAAGTACTTACCCAACATCCTCGCCGGGCGCCCGGTGGAGACGTGGGTGTATTCTAATGTCGCTGTAATTGTTAAAAATAGTTTAACGGGAATCGGTATCTACTTCACCGAGAGAAAGTAAATTACAGATCGAGCATAAAACTTTTTTCATCCAGGGGCTTTGCAATTCTGCAGAAAAATATAATTGGGTATTTATGTATACTGTCTTTTTTTATGATTTTCACTCGTTAAAGCAATTAAATTGCACAGGAACTAAAATGTTGCATCTTTAACAAGCTCCAGCCCGAGATGTAGCAATTTGCTGTTCATCTCTGTCTAAATTGATGAAGATTGATGTTTTTGTAAATCCGTAGATAACTTGCATTGCTTCTGCTTCATTTGCCTAGACGAGCATTCATCTTCGGAAGCATTAACAATGCTTCGGAAACTATCTGTTTATAGCCTTCAAGCATACGTGTGATCCCTCCTCTGGATGCCACAATGCCATTTTTCTTTCTGATCTGATACTCGCCAGATTCGCTTACCGCTAAGCAACGATCGTCAGAACCGATCAACCCGTTATTCAACATTGCATGAGCATTTAACGAGCTAACCGACCGAAACCAATTTCCGCATGATTGGTATCCTTTACCCTGTATCATATTCACAGCTATAGAAGCCCGAATTCCATCATATACTTTTTAGCTTATACGCTTCACGTTGTAATGATATGTTTGATTATTCGATGACAATAAAATGCCGAGACCGAGGAATACCCTCGCACACAAGTCCTCAAACAAAAGATGATTTTTATAAGAAACCCTAACTTTTAACTGAAGAAATTCTCTGCACTATTCACATTGATCGCATGATTAGCAGTTCTTAACACACTGGGAATTCTTGAACCGTTATGTTCGGTTGGACTGCGTATTGATGATTCGCGGCAAAGGCTGTCATTCGAGCTCCATGCATTAAACACAAGAAATTCTATCATGGGCCACTTGTACACAAGAAAATATATTATGGGGCAATTTGTTTGCGTTAATTTCACTGCTCTTTGCAAGCAATAAGCCCCGTTCATTTCCATAAATTCTATTTCTCTGCTCCCGGATCGATGATTATGGGTATGCAGAATGGACTCGGATTAAGTCACGTTGTGCGAACAAAACCCGGAGGCAGGACTTTTCAGAAGATTTTCGGGGTCGCAAAACATGCAGCGTGACAAGACCTCGACGAGAACATTATTCGCGAAATACTCCCGTGTGTGAAAATTGAATCCAAAATTACTTCAAACTCGAAATGTGATTCAGCCAACATATCTCACGATAGGAAATTAAACTTCGCGATCTTAAGATATTGAAAATAGGTTTTGCTTTCTATTCGGAACAGATGGACACGACACGATATGCCAGCAAGCCAAATCAAGTCGTCGAAGCTTTCTTTTTTTGCCTAGCTAGCTGGTAGGCAGACCCCCCGGCGTTCTTCCGGTTTCGCGATCTTAAATCGACTTCCCGATTCATCCAAATCGTTTTTTTTCGGTGTCACAACGGTACTTCGAATACAGCTGATCGCTCAGACGATTGAGATTTCATTCGGCAATGCAATACACAGATGGGATGCACTAAATCAGTATTCTCATGTCCAAAATTTTAATTTGCGGATTGATTTTTTTTTTTTATTAACAAGTAAAGAAACATGAAAAAGATTTTAAATAATAATAAAAAGTTAAATGTCATGAAGAATATAATTAAAGGGGAACGTTTAAATTTAATATAAAGAAAAATGATATAAAATTTACATTTAATAACAATAATAAAAATATATTTTATTATTTATTTATAACTATGAATGGAAGTAATGAAATTTTTTTTTCAAATCTACAATTTAAAATTTCGGATGAGTGTTAGGAAGGTTGTCGAGCAGTTTGCTTGTGTGACTGCTCGATTACTACAAATCGCCGCAGAATATCCCACCGAGCCAAACCGTTACACGATCTGAAATAAAAATTTAGCTTGTGCTATATGTCCAAGACGAATTAAGAACAAAACAAAAGTCTGATCTTCGACGATAAAATTTACTCAAAAACGATAATTTAAAATAATATACATACGCAATGTCGCAAAAAATATATGTAAAATTGCATCCAAACGATAATTTCACCACTATACTCGTATACATTTATTTTCAACTAACCTTCTTCTCGCTACCTATGAATACCTGTTAAGAAGCTTCCTAGTTTAAGTTCCCTCGTCAGCGTCACGGAGAAATAATCTGCACAGGTTCCAACATAACAAGGCTGAATTCACAAGATCCTTCGTCGATGCGCTCCATCTGCAGCTAATCAATTTTGCTGTTTTCCCGCGCAAGAATTCGATTTACCCGCAATCTACAGACTCATCAAACTTTCCCGCGCAACTCCACGCTCCGTACGCTTTTGCATTTCGATAATCTAGAACTTTTCCTAGCTCCAACTTCGACACTTTCCAATAATCAGACGAAAGATACCTTTTTCTTTATACTTCACCCTTATCACCTCGTTCCCAAAGGAGCACTGCTAATCCCGGAATGAACTATTATAGTACTCCTTTTCTTCCAAAAAATCTAAACTGATTCGAGCGATTGGGCAATCCATTGCATTTTTCACCACACCTCAGCTGGTGATTCCGAAATTCGGAGTCTTGGATGACTTACGAATTTGTTACTGTGACGGACATTTGACAAGTTACAGTCTTGATATAATTTTTTCCATTCGACGCATCCCGGGAGGTTGGTTGAGTTGTTACCCCTATTCGAGCGGGTAAGTTTCGGGTGGGGTCTACGGGCCCGGGAAGCTCGTCCGGATACGGGTGCAGGAACCACTTGCTTTACCTAGGGACCCCGCTTGAGCTTCAAAGCGAGAACGCAGCTCACCAGAATTCAAGTCGATTACCCACTTCTTCGGCCTTCCTACCCTTGAAATTCTTATTCCACTGAATGTCCTAAATGCAAGCCAAATAACTACAAGAACACTCCGTATCGAAACCAAGAGTGTTTATCTCCGTTTAGAAATATACACGCGTGAAAATACCGCCCGGACCAAGGTTCATAACTTTTGCACACAACGCGATCACTAATCGAAAGATTCAATTAAATTGGTACACTTCACTTGGTTTAATGAAAATTAATCGATACAAAACTACAAGTTGATAAAAGAAATTTCAGTCTACTTACAATCAACGGGGGCCCCAAGACGTTATCGCTGCCAGAAACTGTCCACTTTGCAACCAAATTTTTCGCCGACCGAAAAATGATCCTACCAAGCTTCTGGCGTTGCTCCCTCTGAATAAATGCTTCTCGAATTCACTAGAAAATCTCCTTCGCGTCGCCCGTAGTAATTTAAAATACATTTGTTTATTCTACCCGGGATTGTTTTCCGCCGCCGGTTTTCTGTAAACAATAATCCACGGATTGTATCGCGATGTGGTGACACGTGTGCGAGTGGTGGAGCTGCAGTAGGGAGGTGTTCGATTAGTCTTCCGCGGAGGTGTCAGAAATGTAAGCTAGTCATCCTTCCATAACTTGGTGAAATGTGCGATATTTACTGGTCGAACGGATGTTTTCTCGAGTCATTTGTTTCAATACATTTTCTTACTTTCATCTAGGTCAAGTAAACTCAATATAATCTAAAAACCGTAGAAGATTGCTTCTCCGTTGCATCTTAATTTTTCACTGATTGTAAATATTGTAAATCTACGTCTATTTACATAAGAAAATTCTTTACAATCTTGCCCAAAAGTTTCAACTTGTCCGTTATGCTGAAGCATTTCGCGATGATCTTCATGGTTCAGCGCCATGTTGTGAAAAATTATCCTACAGCGATTGTTTCCACCTATCCGATTTGTAGTCTTCATCAACCATATTTTCATGCATAGCGTTTTGATATCTTTCGGGCAGTAACCGGTTCAGCAAGCCGAATGGTATTTCCGGGAAAAGGTGGATGAGGTGGTACATCAGGTGGGTTGAAATGCGATAGTTAGTTCTTGGGTGAAGTTAGTGTGAATTTGAAGAGCTCATCCCCAACATGCGAATTGCTACCATTTGCTGTTGATGTTGAGCAGCAGCGGCTACTGCCGCCGCCATTGATAAATCTATTTGCTCCATTTGAAAGGGATTAATGCTATTGACGTGGGCCTCTAGCGATTTGTTTTCCATACTATGAGCATTAAAAGGACGCATACTAAATGGCTGGGCAAGGTGAAATCGATTAGGTGATCTTGCTATCAAGGTGGCTTATTTAGGTGACGAAATCCTTTTAACGATAGTATTAATCTTTTGTGGCTATCGTTAGTGCTCGAGCTGTTGTTCCTATTGTTGCAGCGGTTGTTTTCGGAGTGGCTAATGCTCGTGTTAATATTGTTTAAGGAATTGGATTTGTCTGCTTGCATTTGCCTTGATTGACTTTGCTGCGGATGATAATGGTAGTGATGGCTGTTATTTTACTTCTTCATTTTTGGACCCCCTACTACCAGCAGTTGCGAGGGCAACAATCAACTCTAGCAAAGATCTCGAGTCTAAATATCTTCCACCTAGGCTAAGAGATAGCAGAATTTACGATAACGAGAGACCATTCTTGGCCTATCTGCACAAAGCTCCTGATACTACGTGTATCGATGGTAAAACAAAAAAAATACATTAAAGTTTCAATCCAACGAGAAGGTCTTCCCATTGAAATAGAGGCTCTCCGTGGACTTTATTTTAAATACCATGAAGAATACAGTATATCTGCAGCCCAAGCCAAAACATTTTCTCACACGTAAGCGGCAATTATACTCGTATATCTTCTCTTCAACGATCTAGAGAGCAACACCAGAAATTTTTTCGTTCCCAGTCAAACCCCACTCAGTTCCAATCGCCTCAGACTCTTTTACCACAACTGTGGTGGTATGAGAGGAACAATCAATAAACTCTTTCTTGGCGCCAAATCATGCCATTTGAATGTTCTTTCCCTGACCGTAACATGATTGAACAATTCATTTGTAAAGGAAGAGGTTCTTGATGGAAACTGGACTATTTATAGGGACGATAGAGATTATCATAGCACTGGACAACCCCGGGGCGGTGGCGTTCTTATTGCTGTGCATAATTCTTTTTCCAGCAAGCTGATCAGCACAGTTACAAAACAATTTTATCAACATAAAATCGTCCGCATCAAAGTGGAGAAATCGGATTTATGCGTTGGTGTTTTCTATATTCCACCTAAATCAGGTGAGATAATCTACAATGATGTGTTTAATGTAATTTCTTCACTGGCTGCTTCCATCAAGGAAGAAGACAAAATTATCATCTCATGCGACATCAATCGCCCTAATTTGTCATTCATGGTCGACGAAGCTGATGGTGGTCTTCTGCCAATAAATCTTTCGGACGATATTGACTTCGGACTTATTGACACTTTATATGGTAATGATTTGCAGCAAATTGTTTCGAGTCCCAACCATTACGGTCATTGGCTAGATTTGATATTTACAAACGCATACGACGACGTAGTGGGCAATCCGACTGGTGAAACAGAGCACCTATTTTCTAATAGCCTTCACCATTCTGCACTTTCTGTTGAGCTGTCCACTACCGATGAAGCAAACCAGCTATCTTACAATAACAATATTGTATACGACTTCTATAATGCTGACTATGATGGCATAAATAACTATCTACGTCAAATTGACTGGACTGGTACTCTTACAACGTTAGGTGTAGACGATGCAGTAGCTCGTTTTTACAAGATTTCCTTGGACGCCGTTGAAAGACAGGTACCTAAGATAAAAAAGAAGAACAAACTCTTTGAGCCTTGGCTAGATATAGTGAGCTTTTTTTTGCGAAATCGAAGAAATAAGCTTTATATAATAATTCAATCAAGATCCAATGTGAACCAGGAGATGAAATCTAAATATGATGAGCTGGCGAAGGAATTTCAAATTAAATCCTGGGAAGCATATACATCGTATGTTAACACAATTGGTGAAAATATTATTCGTGATCCAAAAAAAATTCTTTGATTTTGTAAATATAAAACGCAAGTCTCATGGCTTTCCTAAATTCATGATATATCAGGAATCTAGCTCTTCCAACGCAATGGATATTTGTGAATTTTTTGCCAGCCACTTTCGATCCATTTATTCTACAACCAGCTCTTCGTACTATGCTCCTTCCTCGAATCTAAATTCAGCCGTTTTAATTAAGGAAATTTTTATCTCAAAAGATGAAATACTTAAAGCAATAGAAGATCTTGAGTTCAGTAAAGGACCAGGCCCTGATTTACTCCCTCCTTACTTTTCATTCAACTGCAGAGAGCCATAGATCTTACCCTTATACATCCTTTTTAACAAATCCCTTGCTGTTGGAATTTTCCCCTCATTTTGGAAGTCATCACATTTGACACCAATATATAAAAATAAAGATAAGGGGTTGGTTGAGAATTACAGAGGTATTGCTATTGTATCAGCTACACCAAAACTATTTGAACAAATAGTCTGCTCTAAATTATCTCCCATTATTGAGCCACCGGTTTATGGTCAACAGCATGGTTTCCATAAAAATCGCTCGACCACAACTAATCTATCCGTGATGGTGTCCAGCATTCTCTGTGAAATGGAGTTGGGTACCAAATTGAGGCAATTTAAACGTTCGATCGGGTCAACCACGAAATCCTAATACACAAGCTTCAAAGATTCGGAATCGGTGGTTTCTTACTGAACTGGCTTGGCTCATATCTCCATAATCGGACTCAAAATGTTAAATTTCAAGGTTTCATATTCAAAGAAATAAATGTTTGCTCCGGTGTACCACAAGGCAGCCATCTGGGCCCTATGCTTTTAAATATCTCCATTTCTGATCTTTCTGAGGTCTTGTCGAATATTCCTCATCTTTTCTTTTTCAATAATCTTAAGCTTTACCATGTAATAAATTTCCAATAAGATACATTATTCCTTCAAAACAAAATCAACTCGCTGTTAGAATGGTCCCAAATTAACCAACTCTCCTTGAACTTTGAAAAATGTCAAGTTATAATTTTTTCACGGAAACGCTTAACTTTAATCAACAATTATCATTTTTACCATCATAAACTTAGCCAAGTGGATAGCATCAGACAGAAAAATGCGTTTCCATTCACATTACGATCATGTCATCAGTAGGGCCAATAAGCTCCTTGGTTTTATCAAGCGTCGATCTAAAGAATTTGAGAATGTATGGGTCTCTAAGACATTATACCTTTCTTTAGTTCGTCCTATCCTTGAATATGCTTGTCTAATTTGGGACCCGAGCTTTAATGTTCATACCGACAGAATTGAGTCGGTTTTGCGTTTAGATCATTATTTAATCCGAAAAATTTTTCAGATTTCCCATCATATGAGCATAGACTTCGGATTCTAAATATATCAACGCTGGCCTCTAGAAGATCTATGTTTGCCTGCTGCTTCGTGTTTGATATCCTTACAGACATTATTAAAATACCATTCCTAGCTGACAGAATTAAGGTCCATGAGATATCGCGATTCACTAGACATTCGCGTCTGCTGATTGAAGAGCGACACCATACAATTTACGTGGATAACGAGCCTGTAAACAGATGTTGCAAAGCTTTTAATTCACTAAGCACACTTTACTGTCCAACCATCTCCAGATCCAATTTCAAAGCTTTATTATTTAGCACTTTATCCTCCGAACTCAATCCCTCAAACTTAGATTAAGAATGATATTTTATTGTACAAGAATGATATTTTATTGTACTATTCATAACATTCTATAATTTTTGGGTTTTTTTTGTAACGATGCCTTGTTTGGCAATGAAATAAATAAATAAAATTACTTGCGCTCACAAGCTACAGGACTACATTTACTATCTTATTGTCTAGTTATTAATTGATCTTAATCATTTAAATTTTATGAAAAATGAATTTAAGACCTTGGTTCGGTGTCTCCTTAAAATTGTTTAAACAGCATCGTATTCATTTAAACTAGACGGTGAGTACGGTATGCAGGGTCTTTTATCATAGGTACTTCAACGTAACAGAGTTTATTATAAGTGGTTGGACTCCGCCGTAGACGGTCCCAAACCCCTTATTTCCCAGCCCACAGCTTCCATAATTTCTCATCCCAAACGCCCTAATTAAATGGTAGCAAATGTTCCGGGGGTCGCACATTGGGCTTACTGGTTTCCCAATGATGGGACATTAAATACAAAGAAATGTTCATAACTATAAATACATTTACAGCTCTGCTACTAAATCTTACTTACAACCCCTTTGTATGGGGATGTAAGAAGGTGAAGCCGAATCTTCCGCGCCTGACAACGGAATCGACGTAATAACCATGCCGCCGGAGTGGAGGTTGCGCGACGGGCTAACTCCCCGTCCCTGGAAAACCTTTATGTTAATTGTTTCGAAACCTGCAGATAGGCCTCGGAATGGATTGGACTCACGGAAACGACATCGTAATCGAAATAAGGACTATGGCATTGGCTCCTGGAGTGTCAGATCGCTCAATTACCCTGGCGCTGTTTAAGACCTTTTACGACAGGCCAGTCAATATAAATTGAAAATACTGGCAATCCAGGAAACGAACTAGACTGAAAATGAAATTTAAGACATGAGATCGCACACAATATTCAAAAGTGGGAAGCCTACTAGAAAACGAGAATCCGGAGTGGCCTTTCTTGTGGATAGGGAGTTCAAATCGCATGTTATTGATTTCAAGGCAATAAACGAACGGTTGTGCGCGACCCGCATAAAAGCAAAATTCTTCAAAATCTGCCTGATCAATGTTCATGCCCCGACCGAAGAAAAGGGTGAAGAAACAAAGGAAACGTTCTACAATCACCTGAAAAGACTAGCCGACTCATCGTCTACAAACGACATAAAAATAAGTTTGGGTGATTTCAACGCTAAGGTTGGTGTTGAGATATCTCATCGAGAAACGACTGGAGGATATAGCCTCCACGATGAAACAAATGACAACAACGAGCGCCGGATTTCCTTTGCATGTAGCAAACATTTAGTCATATGTTCAACTTGCTTCCCACATTGACGCATTCATAAAATGACCTAGGTATCACCAGATGGCAACACACAAAGCCAGATCGACCATGTTCTGATCCAACAACGTTGGGTATCGAGCATACTTGATGTCCGCAAATACCGAGGAGCCAATTGTAACTCAGATCATTACATGATCAAATTAACTTATCGATGTTGTATGTCAAAGGCATATTCGGCGAAGACCAGAACTCTAAAAAAATTTGACATCGAAAGGCTCAAAACAGCGGCTGTGGCCAAAAATTTCACGGAGACCCTTGACAAACAGCTGGCTCCCATCTTATCAGACGTATTGTTAAAGACAAGCAACGAGCTCTGGATGGAATTGAAAGCGGCTATTAGGACCGTGGCAGAACAGACGATCGGAATCAAGCCCAACGCAAGAGAAATGATTGGTTCAATAATGAGTGCCAGACTGTGTTCGACAAAAAGAGTCAGGTGTACAAGGATTAAGTGGGTAGGAAAACAAGAATGCTGAGGAAACACTATGAAAATTTCAGAAGAATTACGAATAAGATTATGAGAATTAAGAAAAAAAATACTATGATAACCAATTGAAAAGTATCAAAGTAAGTTTAGCGAGCAACAACACAAGACAAGCATACAAAGTAGTGAAAAGCCTGAGACGTGGCTATCAGCCCTTAATCCTCCGCATAGCGGAGAGCTTCCATGGGCGCCACCAACTCTGGATGAAGTTTGTTTCATCATCAAAACCCAAAAGAATAATAAAGCGCAGGTCATCGATGAGATTCCAGAGGAGCTCATCAAATATCGCGGCAGCAGTGGTCATAAAGCTATTCACAAAGCCATCCAGCACATTTGTCAACAAGAGCATATGCCGAAAGAATGGAGGCCACCAATTATACGAGTATTCCCTATTCAGAAAAAGGTGACAAGCTACAGTGCATAAATTATAGAGGCATATCAATACTTTATACGGCGTACAAAATATTTTCAAAGATCTTGGAAAGTAAAATTGGATCATGCGCCAACAGTATTATTGGGGAGTATCAAGGTGGTTTTAGAGCAGGTAGATCGACAATAGACCAATTGTTCACAGTCAAACAGGTATTCGAAAAATGCTGGGAGTTCAACATAGACGTTCACCAAATTTTCGTTGACTTCAAGCAAGCATACGACAGTATTGATCGTAGCGTACTGTACCAAATAATGCTTTGCTTTGGCATACCAGCCAAATCAGTCCTACTTATTAAAATGACAAAGACCTCGATGACCTCCCAAATCCGCATCAATATCCAACTTACCGATGCCTTTGACACAAATATCGGACTAAAGTAGGGAGATTGTCTGGCCCCATGGTCGATACACGAGGTACATTACTATACAAGTCGAACCAAGCAGTAGCGTATGCGGACGACATCAACATTTTGGCACGGTCATTAACAACTGCCAAAGAACTCTTCCTGAAACTCGGCAGCGAAGCGAAGGGCTACAAATCAATGAAAATAAAACAAAGCTCATGACGCAGTCAAGGGAAAATACCTCAAATACACAAAATATCACACCTGGCGAATACATTATCGAAAATGTGAGGGAATTTGTGTATTTAGGCGCCGAAATAACGAGAACCAGTAATGAAAGAGATGAAATATGCCCAAGAATACAGCTCGCAAATAAAATAGTCTATTCAGTTTTGACGATCTTGAAGACCAGCTGTATACACAGGAAAACAAAGCTCCAAGTATACAAATCTGTGAAAAGACGTGTTATGCTATGGGCGTGAAACATGGACTCTAACCCAAGCATCCACAAATCATATTCAACGCCTTTGAGCGACGGGTCCTGAGGCGAATAATCGGAGCGAAGCTAGACGGGGACCATGATAATGCACGTTGCCATGTCGCTAGATCTGTGACACAATACCTTAATGAAGCCGGAATCCAAACTTTGTCATGGCCAGCGCATAGCCCCGATCTCAATTCTATTGAACACACTTGGAACAACCTTAAAAGACGTCTTCGGGCAATAGGAGAGCACAAGACCGCAGTTTTAGAGGAGCGGTACAATATCCTGCAATCGGACATTCAGAATGTTATGGATGGTCTTCCAAACAGACTTTAAGAAGTCATTAGAGCCCGGGGTGGTAATATCTGTTATTAAATTGGATTCTGTGACAAAAAAATAAACTTTTCTTGAATTAAACAAAAATAATCAGTTGGAAAAATCGATTTTGTGGAGGGAAATTTTATTAAATAAATTTTTTTTTCAATTTTTTTTATGTATCGAAAGTTGCTTTCAACATACCATTCATCAAATTTGTGTAGAATTTGATAGTTTAAAAAACTATAAGAATTACAGGGTGGGCTGCTTATTGTGCTTGTGAATGTATATAAAAACCGCATTATTTAAATACCATCTTTATGTCATAAACTTCGTTTGAAAAAATATTTATATGAATAGGTCTAAAGTTTAGGAAAATTGGATTATAAAGAAATTCAGTAATATGAAAATGTAAATCCACGAATAATTAGCAAAATGTTATCAACTGCAGTTATAACTATATGTGGTTTCTAAGCAACTTTCACGTTGAAATTTTTTTATTCTAAATATAAACCAACTGTTGTATGAGTTCGCACAGCAATAAAAAAAACAAGTACATAAGTCAAAAATATATTTGAGAAAGGAAATCACATAACATCAACAAATAAACCCTGAAACATGAGCTTCAGTCTAAGGAAGGAAGGTGTTTAGTGGGTAGTCCAGTCCCCGTCGCTTAGTTAGTCATGACAACGCATCAATATTATGAACCATTTCTAAAAATTTTATCAAAATTCCTACATATCTGTAGTGTCTAGGTCCATTGCAAACGTGTTTCTCCTTAGTATCACGTGTTCATGTTGTTGTAAATGTTGAATATTCAATCGGCTGTAACTTAGCTGTTTATTGTTCAATTAATGAGAAATTTTCAGAATACATACAATTGCTTTCAGAAAACTTAAATTGTAGCTTTCGGGAAATTTAAGGGCACCATTTTGAATTTATAGGCCAAAATGCAAAATTTATAAAATGTACTATTATTAACCAAATTCATCGAATTTTGACTTCTGAGGTATTTGTTGTCCTTGTACTCTTTAAGTCTCACCTCTGTGATTTTTTCAGATTTTTCGGGTCAAAGGTGTCCAATCGCGAGGTGGGGGGACAAACAATTTTCGAACATTTAACCTTCCCCTGCACACCTCAAAGCAAAATTTTTATTTTAGGGCCTGTTTTGAAAAGTTCTCATCAACACCTTTCATTTGATACCCATATTGCCTGCATGCAATGAAACTTTTTTTTCAGGGGGCCACTCCTTTATATGGGGAGGCCCCCCCTTAAACACCTTATAAATTTCTGTTTGTGATGAAACTTTATAGAGGGCATTACTTTGCATCTACCTACAAAATCTTATGTTTCTAGCTTATGTAGTTTGCGAGAAAAAGTGATGTGACACGCGGACGGACGGACAGACAGGATGTGATTTTAGTTAGGTTTTGTAAAATGATTTTGCGAAACCCTAAAAAAGGGAGGGAGAGTTACAGATAGTTCCTATCCTCGACTCATATGGCATCCATAAGATAAGTTTCGAAGGAGTGTACCAAAATGTACGAGATTAAAATTGTACTGAGCAATGCTAAAATGTGTGAAAAGAAATAGGTAAAGGTATTTCCTACATTTGTTATCTATATGTTTTAAGAAGAATGTAATTTAAGATATTAGATCTAAGGTCTCAGTTTCAATTCAGGGTTTATAGGGTTAGTATTTGTTACGTTTATAAATAAATATAATTATACTAAAAGTTGTTTTATCTAAAAAAAAAACCACAATTCGCGCTCGAATGTTCACCCGAAAAATTGGCACACGTTCGTTTGTTCACCTAACTCCCAAGAATTACCGCCCAACGGTCTACCGCTATCCAACCAGTTCCGATGCGATCTCACCAACCGCCCCATTTGCATTCCACGCCGATTCCGGGTATTTCCAAGCAATAAATTCCACTTTTAAAGTTTTTGGAACTTTGCGGGGGTCCAATGCATCGAATGCACAAACCTTTTTCATATCTTTTATCTTTAAATGCCGTTAGGCTTTGCTTCGTTTGTGAGCAGATGCATTTCGACTACATTGACTCATGTTCAGTATCTAAAGGATGTGGTGAAGGGAATGACTTTATATAGTCGTACGATGGGTTAAGCAGGTGGTGCTAAATTAGGTCAGGTACTAAATCAGGTCAGTTATTAAACTAGGCCAGGTAGAGGAATATTAGGTTTTTCTTTTTTGGATTGTTGGATGTCCGTTTGTTCTGTTTCATCTCGTTTCCGTTTTCGTCTAAGAGGAAGGTCTAGTACTGAGAAAATTGCCTCGGAATTTGTAACAAGTTGTTCGTTGATAATATTACCGCCCGACGGATTTTAAGGAAAAAAGAGAATTGACCTGCGGATACCAAATAAATAAATAATTGACTACTTTTTCATCTTCTTTCGCCACTGTCGGGTGATGACAGTAGAATATGCTTGTTTACATCGGTTGGTTGCGCGATTTAGTTTTCTATCGAAAAATTAATTTTCCGTGTGTGATAAGTGCTAGTGAGTTCTTGTTGCCGTATTTCTGGTAACTTTTTGTGCGCCACAACCAAGCTGGTGAGTAAAGCGATTTTCTGTGTCATCGTTTTTGTTGATTTCGCATGTTGTCGTAGATCAAGAGAGGTTCCGTTATTGTTAGCGCGGATAGATTTTATTTGCACAGTCGTTTAAATTTCTGTTGGATTAAACTCCCGAAATGTGTAAAAACCTGGGAAATCATTATGTCCATGGCACTTCGAATAATCGGTCGTTCCCTTGAATTCGTTTGCAGCGCAAACGCTCTTTAGATTCCACGTTGACTCAGGTCAGGAATTTTTTGTGAGTGCAGGTCAGCGCAAATGCTCTTGTAGGTCCCACGTTGACTTGGATCAGGAATTCTGCGTAGATGTAGGTCAATGCAAATGCCCTGGAGAGTGAGCCAGATATTTATAGTGCAATCTGCTAAAAGCAGGAAATTTTCCTCGGTAACTTAACTAAGCCATCCTATAATAGGCTGCTTCGCTCGCACTTGCATAGTCTTAACTTGCGATTCACAATCTTTCTCGTTGAATGTAAAGTTTGGTGAAAGCTTAAAGTAACTTTAATTTAACAATTGTTTTATTCTTTAAGTGAAACTAACGTTTCAGTTCCTATTATCAGTTTCGACTTGTTAAAGTTTATTTTTAACATCGAATATTATTTCAATGCAAAGTAACATTTTATAGCTATAGCTATTCTTAAACAGTTCGGAAGATTTATTTTTCATTTTATTAACTGATTTTGTGCAAGAGGGTGCCCAAAGCTGTCTTTAATGCCTGAGCGAGAACTTCGCCGTAACACTGCATGGAATTGATGGCACGATTTCCATACAATCAATGAATCTAGTCAAGAAACTGAATTGCAAAAAATTTTAAGTGAAAGAATTTGTTTCTAAAAATGAGGGAAATGAAAACATAACTTTTAGAAAGAAAAATTTTTAAACTGACTTCAAAGTGCCCTTAAAAGGTGAAAAAATTTCATGGAAGCGGAGCTAAATCAATTTTTCCGTTTCAAAATAAAAATTTCCAACAGATATGATACACATTAATGAAACAGGGAAAGGATAATACGGTACCGCTTCCATGAAATTTATTTCGCGCTTTTTAGGACTCTATGAAGTCGGATATTTTTTTCCCAAAAATTCTTTTTTCAGTAGTTTCATAGATGAGCTCATTTTAAGGGGTTATTCTACTGCTAAAATTTTTTTGATTTTCTGTTTTTTGCGTATTTCGATGGATTACCATCTCAAAAACGCCTGTACAAAATTTCAAACCGATTCATCGCTTCGTTTTCATTCTATGACTATATTTCGGTGCGCGCGTCGAATGGTATTTTTCTCCCTCTTACGCTCTCGCCGCGCGAGCAACCTTGAACAGCTGCTTTGTATAACAGTGGTCTTTCCCAAACATCTGGCGTTTCGAAATATGTAATCCCACCATATATGTTCTGTTTACGTGTATTTCGGATATAATTTCATCAGTACATATTCGAAAATTAGCCTCTGAGCATCGTGTGCTTTCAATCATGGCTTTTAATAAGCAAAATGGAAAAAAATCTTACCGAAAAAGAAAACGCGCTTTTAGTGGAAATCAATTTGATAATTTAGAAACCGTAAAAGAAATTAGTACACATTCAAAAAAATTTGATAACAGATCTGTGCTTGAAATTAATGTTGATCCATCGGCTGTTTATTCGATAATAAACTTTTCCCTTGTTTTCGGGCCATTACAAAGCGTTTTACAGTGTAAATATTGTAATGGCGATGTAGGTTTTAAAAAGTGTGCCGAACGTGGACTTGGATTCAAAATTTCAGTTATGTGTAAATGTAGTTTACAAGCTGTCAATTCTCGTGCAATGATTGGAGAAAAAAAATCATATGAAATAAATCGCCGTATAATTTTTGTCTTCCGATTATTAGGTATCGGACTGCAAGGACTGAATACGAGTACTTTTTGCGGATTGATGAATTTTGATGTTAAGATTAATATTAAATTGTACTATGATATTGTTAATATTATTTACGAATCAGTAAAAAACGTTTTTGGAATTATTATCAAAAAAGCAGGTGAAAACGAGCAGGAACTGAATGATCAAAAAGGCTATACAGATAATCAATTATCGGTTTTTGATGATGGCTCGTAGGCCAAACGAAGATTTAGCTCTTTCATTGGTGTTATATCATTAATTGGCAAATTTTCAAATAATGTTTTGGATATGTCAGTGTTGTGTGCAATCTGTAAGTCATGTGAATTTTGGGCGAAGCAAAAGGGTAACTTAGAGCATGAGGCTTCATTCGAAGAGCACAAAGACAAATGTAGTATCAATCATGAAGGTAGCGCCGGCAAAATGGAAGTAAATGGCATAGTTAAAATGTTTCAACGTCCTGAAGAACTTCATGATGCTAAATACGCATATTACATCGGCGATGGCGATTCCAAAACTTTTCAAAATCTCCTTGAAAGCAATCCTTATGATGACTTAGTTGTTACGAAACTTGGATGCGTAAATCACGTTTCAAAATGCATGTTTCACCGCTTAACTGAAGCCAAAAAAAAAGAAAACCCAGCAAGGTAAAACTCTAAAAGACCAAGAAAACAAGAAAGCTATTCAAAATGAAAATGTGATTGCACCAAGAGGTAAAAAATCAAAAGCTCTAGCACTTCCAAAAGAAAAAGCGCCTTCTTCTAAAAAATTAACGCATAAAGTTATAAAAGAGTTATCCATTTTTTATGGACTTGTCATTCGCAGATATTCCGATTCAGTTGAGAAAATGCAAAACGAGGCGTTAGCTGCACTTATTTTTCAACGGACGATAATCCTCAGCACTCGTATTGCCTAGAGGGGACGGAACCTTGGTGCAAATGGCAGAAGGCGCAGGCGATGAATCAAAATTATGACCACCTTCCAGCGTTTGATAAAGAAACCTTCGATATTATGTTGCCCGTATATGAAGATTTGACTTCAGAAAGTCTTTTACAGAGATGTCTTGGGTCCAATACACAAAACAACGAGTTCAACCAAACCTTCTGGCGCATAGCTCCGAAACATACGTTCAACGGCTTCAAAATAAGCGAAATTTCAGCTATGTTAAGTGTCTGCATTTTCAACGAAGGGTATTTTCCTATTTTCAAGATTATTGAGTGTATGGGAGTCACTGTTGGCCGAGGCGCATTGTGTTTCGTTACAAATCACGATGACAAGAAATTATACGTGTCTGAGCGCAAGAGCACCGATGCGTCATAAGAGGCCAGAATGGCCAAAAAAGAAGAAAGCTGATGAAAAAGAGAAGCTGGAGATAGCAGAAGGGACCTATTATATGCCTGGATTCGCTGATTGTGGGTAAGATTATTTATTTTCACGATATAACAAAAAAATCTGTTAAAAACTTTAAACGCGATTTACTCAAAACATGTTTTTTGGTGCGCGGCACATCGTAGATAAAAAACTAATGAAACGCTTTGACTATAAAATTTTTTGCGTACTTATGTATCAATTTTACACAATGTGAACCTAAATTGAGCCATAAAAATTGAACATTTTGGTTATTTGGGAGCATGCTATTTTCCAACAAGTGTTGGAAATCGCGAAAATTTAATATTTATGGTTTAATTTAGGTTCTCTTTGGTGTTTTTAGCTAAATTAATAGAATTTCATTGTTAAACTGATTGCAAATCAGCTGGACGACCTGGGAAATGTGCCGCGCAATCGACTCGGGCCGTCAAGGCACGCTCCATCAATTGCATACAGAAGCCGCAATTTTGTTTTTTTTGAAAAATTCAACTATGCAATTTTATACTTTTTTTGTTAATAATCATGCATGGGAAATTTCAAATTGATATCTCTAATAGTTTTTTTTATAACACCTTTAAAATGATACTGCTTTTTACCCGTTTATTCATCTATTCATTTACTTGCCTTTGCAAGATATATTGATTTTTTTATCTTCATCTTTTTGAATAGTCAAATGAGTTGGTATGTATTAGGATAAGGTTACAGTAATATCTTTAAGCAATTTTTCTCGAGCCAGCACAAATATTGTGCGAGTCTATCTTTCTGATGCTCTCTCCCTTCTCGTTTCGTGTGTCTACATCCCATGTAGCAGCTCTGCTATGGTGTATGAACGTTTCTTTGCGGAATTCTCCAGCTACATCCTAACTCATTTCCCATCTTCTCCTGTATTGCTCTGTGGAGATTTCAACCTTCCTTCCATTACTTGGGATAGTGAGTATCTTTCCATACTGTCCGGAGGTAATTTGTCGTTTGCCCTTTCCTCATTTCTCTCCGTATGCTCCTTCACCCAATTCAATACTAGTGCAAACTCCAATAATAAACTTCTTGACCTTATTTTTTCCAACTTGCCAGCCTCTTCTCTTGCTGTATCCACCTCACTCTCACCCTTCATTAAGCCAGATCCTCACCATCCACCTCTCTTTTTGGAGCTTTCTATCTCATCTCCACCTTTGCCTAGAAATACATCACCTTGCCGCTATAACTTTTTAAAAGCGTATCTTCGCAGCATAGATTCTCATATTAATGCAGTTAACTGGTATTCTTTTTTCAGCAACCTTGAAGAGTGCGTTGATAAGTTCTATCTGTTTCTCTCATCCTTAATCGCTCAATTCACTCCTTTGTTTCCCCCAAGGAGGTCTAAAGATGCTCCTTGGTTTAACTCAGATGTTGCCAAAGCCATTAAGGTGAAGGATGCATCCCGAAGAAAATTCCTCTCCAGTGGCCTTCCTAATGACATTGCCGCCTACAAGCAGAGACGAGCTGGCGCTAAGAAAATTGCAAAGCTTGCTCTTCGTGCTTACGTCAATCATGTCGAAGTTTCACTTGAATCAAATCAAACTCGCGCTTTCTGGTTTCACGTCAAATCACTAAAGAGCTCTCATCATACACCAGCTAGTTTCAGCTGGCATTACATCATCTACCCCTCAGGAGTCCTGTGAACTTTTTGCTTCTTTCTTTTTTTCCTTTTTCCGCACTTCAAATACTTCTCCTTCTTTCTACTCTTTTTCTTCTCCCGCGCTTCGTACCAATCCCTTGCAGGTTGAACTGCTCTTAAGGAGTCTTGATACTAGTACCGGTGGTGGCCCAGACGGCATTCCAAACTTCCTTGCGAAATCACTATTCTCGTGCCTTTGTGTTCCTCTTTCAATTATTTATAATTTGAGCTTAGCTACTGGGATTTTCCCCTCCCAGTGGAAAATTGCCCATATTCTTCCTATCTTCAAATCTGGGGATCGCAATTCCGTTTGTAACTATCGTCCGATATCTCTCCTTCCCTGTTTTGGGAAAATCCTTGAAAAGATCGTTCTCGATACTCTGTTTCCCCTTATACTCTCATCCTTAGCAGAACAACAACATGTTTTTGTCAGAGGTAGATCTACTCTCACTAACTTGCTTTCTTTTACACACCACATTGCTGCAGCCCTTGACCGTCAGCAACAAATAGACGTTATTTTCATGGATTTCTCTAAACCGTTTGATTCTGTAGATCATGCACTTTTATTTCAGATATTTAAAAATTTCCAAATTCCTGATTTCCTGTACTCCTGGCTTCTATCCTATGTTTGGGATCGTCGTTGTCTTGTCACTGTTAACTCGTGCTTCTCCTCTACATTTTGCCCCAGCTCAGGTGTACTGCAAGGATCCATAATTGGCCCAATTTTATTCCTACTATTTGTCAATGATCTTCCCTCTGTTATCACTTCTCCCTGCCTGCTTTATGCTGACGACTTTAAGATCTTTCGGGTAATTGACTCACAATGTGATGTTGATACCTTGCAAAGTGACCTACTGCGTCTAAGTGAATGGTGCAAATCAAACCATCTCTCCTTGAATGTTTCCAAATGCCACCAGATGATATTCTCCTGTAAAAAAAATCCTTTTCTCTCCACTTACAGCCTTGTTGGAACCCCTTTGTAAAGTATAACTTCTTTTAAGGATCTTGGTGTGGTGTTCGATTGTAAATTAAAGTTTGACCTCCACATAGCCCAAGTCATCAACAAAGCCTCCCGCCTTTCAGGGTTCATTTTAAGATCCGCTTCCTCGTTTCAGCATATCGCCTCCTGTGTGTGCCTTTACCATTCACTTGTTCGCAGTAACCTGGAATACTGCTCCCAAATATGGAGCCCTCACCACAGGAATCATATTGATGCCATTGAGTCGGTTCAACGCAGATTCACACGGTCTCTTTTTGTCAAATTCAACCTCCTTTATGTCCCCTATAGTGACCGTCTTCGTACTTTGAAACTCCCTTCCCTTGAATCTAGACGATGCTTTCTTGATGAATGCATCTTGTACAAGCATTATCACGGTCACTTACCCCAAACTCTATGCAGTTACATTCAAACATTGAACACTAGTCGTCCTAATAGATCTTCCGATCAATTCCTTGTTCCCTTTGCACGCACTAACACCTTCTTCCACTTTCCCTTACTACGCTTGCCCCGTTTGCATAACCAACTATGTCTTGGTCCTCTACCACAGTCGCTTGCCGCCTTTAAAACTTGCCTTAAAAGCAAAATTTACAACTACAATTATTAATCTTGGTCATCTTTATAACTGCTCTTTCTTCATGTATTAGTTAGTAGTTAAGTAATTGCACAATTTTCTTTTATTTCCTATTTCTTGGATTCCTTTTTTTCACTTTCGTTCATATGTATATTTCCATTAATTTCATATGTATATTTCCTTTAATATTAGCGTTAGTTCTAATTTATACACAACATGTAATTGGACTTCTGTCTGTTTGTTATACTTAAATAAATAAATAAATAGATTTTTTTTGGTTTCAGCCAAAGCAATTTAATGTTCTCACTGGGCATGATATCATTCCTATTGCAGGTTAGTTTACAATGCGAATTGTACACAACCGACACATAACTAAGAATTTTTTAATTTATTAAAATCACTTAGTTGATACACTTCCTCACAAACAATGCAACCAACAAACCCGAAGTTGTGTTTAGGATGACTTTTTAAAGACTTCCCTGGAGATTTATCAGGTGTTAGAGTCGTCAATCAATTCCATATATAATCATTCAATAAACAAACGTAACTGTGGAAAAGTAAAAAGTTGATTTCTGTAACATTTATCATTCATTATAAATTTAATTTATTTGGCCACCGGCGATAGAAATAGAAAACATCTGAGCAAAACAACGACAAAATGTTAATGTACATAAACATATTGTGTGTATAAAGATAAGCATATACATATATAAAGACCCCCTCAAAACGTGAACACATTTTAGCAGGAGAATTTTTATGAGAGTCCCTCTGCAAACATTTTATAAATGTCAATGATCCTTTCTTTCATAATTTCCGAGAAAAAGAAGAGTCAAGAAACAGTGGAACCTTCTAAAATGCACAAGTAATTATTTGCAATATTTAAGGAGCTACCCACTTTTTATATATTTTTCTGATCCATTAAAATCAATTTTTGAAATAGTCATGCGAGATTTCCCTTTCAAAATACGAGTACGCACATGTTCCATGCTGAATATCGTACATAACATTTGCTCCATACGTGCACTATTAGCATCTTAACTACAAATTAAATCTGTTTAACACATTATTAGCATATTCTAATTGGTTCAGTGATAGGCAGTACTTTCCAGAATGGCTTCCGTAATTAGTTTATTGGAATTCAAATTAATGTGAAATTAATTGTGTTGAAGCTCTCAATGGTTATCGAGTAATTAGTGAAGTCTTTCAATCGACACTCTGCAATCGATATTATTCATGAACTCTTACGAATGCAATTACAATACAATAATTGTTATTTTACGCTAACGAAACGTTTACGCTCACTAATAATTTCAGATTTATTTATATTCTACAGTCAAATCGATACAGACAGATTGTAAACTTGATTCTATAATTTTTAATGGAACACAAGAAAAATTATTGCGCAAATGGATTGATGCTTTAATAGTTCTTAATGTCGGAGTAGATTTTTAATAGATTCCAATCAGTCATTACGATGAATTTTGAAATCGAAGTTTCTGAATGCGTTTACAAATTTCTTGAATATTGTAATCAGATGGTATCTTCTCTATAAAGTCTATAATTTGTCAAAGCATATAAGTAGTAATATACAACTATTATAATAATTTATTCACAAGGAATGAAATAGTCACACTTGACGTCCTGGAAAATTTCTGCTCAAATCAAAGAAAAGGGAAGAGGAAGCCCCTAAAAGTCAATCAAATTCAAAATTAACTATCTCATCAAAATTCCTCCATCATTTTCGTAACTGAGCCAATACTAGTGACAAAACTCATTTCATACAATATAATATTTCTCCAAAAGAAACTAAATAAAGTCCTGTTTCGCCACTTTTGTCCAAGGATTATTTATCTAGCATATAAATTTAATATTTCCAGTCATTGATACGAAACCATCAAAAAATATTTTATGTATGCGGTGAGACAAGATCAAAGACAAGAAGAAAATAGAAACTACCTTTGGACTTTTGCACAGCATAAAGACGACAAAGATACACAACATTATGTTTTTTCTTTTTCTTTTTGGTTTCCGCTTTCTTAAGGATAAAAATATGCAAGAGCTCTGGCACTGTGAAAACTGCAACTGAATTTGAAAGAAAATCAAATCTGTGCAAAGAATTCCATAAGGATTTTACCGGATGCTTTTTATATATCCTGGCTTCATCGACATAGACGTGAAGACAATGTATACTAAGATGCAAAAATATAGATATGCAGATGTATATAGTTAAGACACTAGCTCAGAAACTTTGGTTGCTGAAGTTTATTTTAAATTTATGAAAAGATACTTTATGTGCAACGAATATTGTATCAGATAGTTAAAGCTATCATTACATTTACCTGGAAAATGCATAAGAACTCCGTTTACCTTTTGGTTTAAGTTAGAATAAATGTTAATTTAAAGTGTTCTTAATATGTTTCACCATAACCAATAAGAAGCAGTTCTAACCGACTTTCATAGGAAAGAAGATCATGTTTATACGTTTATTTTTTGGCTACATCTTTTATGAAAGTTAAAGTATAACATTTGATCTAGAATAGATAGAACAATCCTGTTTTCAGCAAAGTGGTGGGTTTACTTATAATTTGGCCGCATCTAAAGGGCATGCACGCATGTTACATGTATTAATAACAACGTATACTCGTATGGTGAAAGTGGTCTAAAAATTTCATTCTCGAATGTTTCCCATTAAACAAAATGTTACTTTTAAACGAGGATAGAGAGCTGAGTTCTGTTTACACTTGACTGTTGCTTTTACCTCAGGTTAGCTTCTGTTTAAAAGGCATGTAAATTGAATAACGCTCAAGGACAATTACTGCTAGAAATAGTTTATTTTCACGACTTTAGAATCAATTTATCTCCGTCACTGTTCGATATTTGTCTGATTTTTAATTATTTAGGATGCATAAAATAAAACTCTGTTGCCAGTTATGTGAAAATGACAATTATAGTTAAAATCGCAATTATGGCGGTCCAATTATGGACACTACAGATATTAACAGCACTGTATACTACGTTTGACACAACAATTTCTTTTTAGTGCTCTCTAACATGAACACGCTTAAGTTTTCTTATCTCTTCCTTGCTTAATGATTTGTTATTGTTATATGGAATATTTTAAGTTAAGAGTACATATTAAGCGTTTTTCTTGGATAAGATGAATTATAAAATCAAAATTGAGAAAGAGAGCAAGATCTTTCATCTAATTACACATGTCAGCACAGGTTGAGCAAAAATTATATTAAACTCACTCTACCGCCATGGCCTAATTGGAGGAGAATTTTTTTAATGAAATAATGAGCAATGCTAACTATTTCGAAGCTATTGCGTGATCATCTTGTTACGTAGCAGCTGAATCCTTAAGTCAAAGACATAAATAAACAAGAAAAACCTTTTAGCCAGTTAGACGAAAATCCAAATTAAACCATAAATAACAAAGATTGTAACCACAATAAATATTGTACGTACATATTTTAAAAATACATACTATCAATAGGCATTGACACTATCAAAAACCTCATAGAAAAATAGATACCAAACAATTACAACTTAAACAAGTTGAGTAAGCAGGAGAGTGCTCCTACCAGGAGGTCTTTGTAAACATCCTAGGGTTAGAAACAAGTTTTCTAATAGCGTGAATCGATAACTTGAATTATTCATCCAATACTCTGATATGAAGTCGTTCAAATTTATAGAAAAGATGCACATTGCCATTTTAATGTAGCTTAAATGATTTTTCTGAATGCTCGGCCGATTGAACATCTTCAAGTTAAACACTATTCCTTAAATTTTCATGAAACTTGAAAGAAAATAAAAGTGCCTAAGTCAATTTTAAATATATATAGGGTTTTCCAATAAGAGGTGCTATTTTGAATAGATCTTGTGATTTAACACCTTGCGACTTCTTCCATTGGAGCTACGTGATAGAAAAGGCCTACGCCAATAGCCCAGCGTTGATTCAAGATATCAAAAATGAAATTCGTGAGGCTATTGAGCACATACGGCAGCCCACTTTGCGATTTGGTTATGGAAAATTTCATGAAGAGGATATGGTCCTCTAAGCGTGTCGCAGTGGTTATTTGCCTGATGTTAGTTTTTGCTATTAACGGCATATCTTCTTCTTTATAATGAAATAAACATTCGATCATTTATCTTAAAAAATGACATTTTTCTTTTAATAGCAAAATAACACCTCTTATTGGAAAACCCTTTATCAACAATAAACACGTGTTATTGTTGTTGTAATTCCATATAATTGAAATGGCTATAACTCACTTGATTATGATTCGATCTCAATTAAATTTTGTGAACATATTTATCTTATGTTAGCCTATATAATTGCAAAATTTCAAGAAGTTTAAAGGTACCGGTTTCATTTTATGGGCAAAAATGTAAAATCTACAAATCATACTATTATTAACAAAGTTGAGAGAATTTCGATTTCTAAGGTATTTGTTGCCCTTGTACTCATTAAGGCCCGCGTTCGTGATAATTTTCAGATTTTTCGGCTCAAAGGTGTCCAATCGCGAGGGGGGGGGGGACACAAATTTTGGGTACATTTTGCCTTCCCCTGGACCCCCTTATTCATTAAATGATCTTTTTATTTCAGATTCTTAAAGTTCTAATCAAGACCTTTCATTTGATACCCCACTCGACTACCTTTGATTAAAAAAAAATGTTAAGGGCCAATTCGTTATTAGGGGGGACCCCCCTTAAAAATTTTTTTAATTTTTGTTAAGGCCTTAAATTTTGAGAGACCATCACTTCTGACCTTTTCACAAAGTTTGAGCATTCTAGCTTCTAAAGTTTCTGAGGAAATCAGCTGTGACACACGGACAGACGGACGGACGGACAGACGGACAGACAGGTCGCGAAACTAGTAGGTCTTTGTAAAAAAAATTTTTACAAAGACCTAAAAATTCATTGTACTGCAATATCAAAAACCATATAAAAAGATAGATACAAAACTATTACAATAAATAAATTAATAATCTAATGGATACAATAAATACAAGGTGCATTCCAAAATAAACGAGACTGAGCTAAAATAGAAACGACAGGAGCTTTTTTCTGATGAATTCGATTTTATTTATTCAAAATAGTCTCCTCCGGCCTCGATACACTGTTTTGTGCGATCCAAAATCTTTTCGAAAGAGTGTTTCACGCCATTGACCGGAATGTCCTTCAGGATGTCGGTAAAAGCCTTTTGGATGCCCCCTACAGACGCAAAGCGTTTTCCTTTCATAGCCAAATGCAATTTCCCGAATAGGTAGAAGTCACAGGGAGCCATATCAGGCGAATACAGTGAGTGATTGATGGTTAAAATGCGATTCTTAGTCAAAAATCAGTAACAAGAGTGGATCGATGAGATGGTGCATTATCATGCAATAAGCGGCAGCTTTCTCCTTCGTGGTATTCAGGCCGAATTCGACGAATGCGATGCAACAGACGCTTCAAAACGCCAAAATAGAAAATCGCATTGATGGTTTGGCTCGTTGGCATGAACTCCTTGTAAATAATGCGATCCACAAGGCACTTTGACGCTTGGTTTCGGGTTCATATTGGAACACCGCATTTCATCATCAGTTACTCGTACAGTGTTATAAAGGAAGTTCTAGTCTTTTCTCGCCTTTTTAATGATGTCTTTCGAATGTTGAATTCTGAGCAATTTTTAGTCATCAGTTAACCTGTGCGGGACAAAACGTGCACAGACATTTCGTAAGCTCAAATGATCGGTTAAAATGCAATAAATCGATGATTTGGAGATATTCAACTCCGATTCTATAAATTTCAACGATGATTTCGCCTCATTTTTGATAAATTCACGCACAATTTCGATGGAATTTTCGGTGATCAATGACTTTGGGTGGCCCGTATGTTCATCGTCATTTATATCCTCAGATCATCTCTGAAACGTGTAAACCACTCATGAACTCTGGCACGAGATAGGCAATCATCGCCATAAACTTTTTTCAACAATTCAAATGTTTCGGTAAACGTTTTACCGATTTCAAAACGAAATTCGGTATTAGCTCTTTGTTCGAAACTCATTTTTGTGCCGATGACATAAACACACTGTCACTTTAGACGCAATAACTTCGCTTCCACTGAACCGAATGTCACCAAACTTTCACTGGAAGTCAGGGAGGGATGTAACTTTCCAACGCACTATCTCATTCACAGATGGCGCCACCAAAGAAATTTTTATGACAAAAGTCTCCTTTATTTTGAAAAGCACCATGTATATACCAAACAATTACAATTTGAAAATTCATCATACTATCAAAAAACCGCGTAGAAAGATCGATCTTCTTCTTCGTAGCACTACAGCCCCTTTCGGGCCTTCGCTTATTGCAAATAGCGCCTCCAACTGTCAAGGTTCATTGACTGCGTCCTCCAATTTCGAGATCCAAGCAGTGATGAACTGTCTTCGTCGACCGAGTCAGACCCCACTGGTCTCCGGCCTTCAGTTCTCCCAACGAATACCTTCTTGGGTATCCATTGTTCGTCCATACAATTCATGTGGCCAGCCCATTCCAACTTCAGCAGTCGAACAATCGTTGAAACCTCCGGTTCGTCAAAAATTTCATACAGTTCATGGTTGTATCGAATTCGCCATTGGTTCCCGTCTAGTTTAGCCTCAGGGCCCGTCGCTCAAAGCGTTCAATATATTTGCGGATACCTGGTCCATGTTTTACACCAATAGCATAACATAGGTCTTATCACAGATTTGTATACTTGAAGCTTTGTTTTCCAGTGTATGCAGCTGGTCTTCAAGATTGTCAAGACTGAATAAAATATTTTATTTGCGAGCTGTATTCTTGGGCGTATTTCGTCTCTTTCATTACCCGTTTTCGTTATTTTGGCCCCTAAATACACTAATTCGCTCACATTTTCGAAACTGTATTCGCCAAGTGTGATATTTTGTGTGCTTGAGGTATTCTTCCTCGAGTGCGTCATGAGCTTTGTATTATTTCCGTTGATTTGTAGCCCTACTAGTTTTGCTTCACTGTCGAATTCCAGGAAGAGTTCCTTGGCAGTTGTTAATGGCCGTGACAAAATTTTGATATCGATAGTAATGTACCTCGCGTATCGACAGGTAGCTTCCGTATGGCGTACTCCAGAGCTAAATTGTATATCAATGAGGCCAGCCCATCTCCCTCCTTTAGTCCAATATTTGTGTTAAAGGCATCGGTGAGTTGGTTATTGATGCGGACTTGGGAGGTTGTCGACATTATTGTCATTTTTTTTTAAGAGGACTAATTCGGCTGGGATGTCAAAGCAAAGCGTTATTTGGTACAGTACGTTACGATCAATACAGTCGTTTGCTTGCATAAAGTCAACGAAAGTTTGCTGTGCGTCTAGGTTGAACTCCCAGCATTTTTCAAGTTCCTGCTTGACTGTGAACAATTGGTCCTTAACAGTGCCAGGGTAATTGAGAGATCTACTTATAACATTCTAAGATCCAATGGCAGAAAGATAGATACAAAACAATTACAATTTACCAACTAATTATGTCATAGATACAATAAGTAGATACAAAACAATTACAATTTAAAAATTTAATGGCAATATCAAAAAAATCATAAAAAAACAGATACAAAACAATTACAATTTATAAACTTATATTCATAGGCACTATCAAAAACCCTCATAGAAAAAAAAAACAAATAATAATAAACAAATACAATTTATAAACTAATTATATTAACATCGAAACCTGTATAGGGAATCAAATCGAATTATAAGCAAAATCAACTAAACAACAACCATTCAAACATAGCACCAAACAAATATGCTGAATCATACCCGCAAGACCATCGTATTAAAAGTAAAAACGACACCTAATGCACGCCATAGCGATGCAATTCAAGGTTGGAAAATACTAACAGAGCCAAGGACGGGGAATACGGAAGTAACAGACCATGCATTTAGACACACAGCCTCGATGATATGCAGTTGGTCACAAACGCGTTAGCGGATGATTTTTTACGTTGGGGAATAAAAACAAAACCATGAATTTAAACACACAGCCAGGATGTTGTGAAACGTGATCTCTGCAAGCGTTTAGTGGACTATGGTTAGTAATTCTACGGAGGAAGAAAATTGAATTGAAAAAAATGCAATTTCAGCATTTGCCCTGACTGGAATTATTGAAGTCTGTTCAATAGAGATGATTGAATTGAAGAAAATACAAGTTCAGCATTTCGCTTGACTAGAATAATAGAAGTATATCCAATAAAGAAAGTTGAATTGACGCAAATGCAAGTTGAGCATTTTAACCGGCATGGAGTATTGAACTCTGTTCGTAAAAGAAATTTGATTCTAAAAAAATACACGGTCAGCAGTCAGCACTTTACGTGTTTAAAATCCCAAGGAGCGGAGCAGTCGCTCTTTGTGTTTTCCAAGCATGCGAAGACGAAAGTTGGCACCTCGGCTTAAGCCTGGCCACAATCAACTTTAACCAAATTGGGTCCCTTGGCTTGTGCATGGCCCATCTGCTGTGTTGCTGCGTTAGCACCCTTACATCGAATAGGACTCCTTGGCTGACACCTGGTCTTGGGCAGCTTGTCGTTACATCGGCTCGTCGGCTAATGCCTGGCCTGTCTTCATCAGTCAGCGTTCGCCGCGGCCCACCATCGAATAGGACTCTTTGGCTTACGCCTGGTCCTGGGCAGCCTGTCGTTTCACCGGCTCCTCGGTATACGCCTGGCCGGTCTTCATCAGTCACCGTTCGCCGCCAGCCCTGCCATCGAATAGAATTCCTTTGCTTACGCCTGGTCCTGGGCATCCTTTCATTACATTGGCTCCTCGGCATTCCCCAGGCTTGTCGATGGTAAGCGGCTTCAACGAGCCTATCCGACTCTATCCTCGAGGCCCCCGATTCTTCTAGTCAACCACTCTGTTTATTTGAAGACTCCCGTCAGCTTGAGAGGAACCAAGGAGCGTTCTGAGGCACCCTACGCTGTCCCGCCCCACCCCGCCTAGAAGGCCGCCGAGCTACGGTCCCACCGTCAATCATCAGGCCCCCTTAGATATCGTTCTCGCGGCGGAACCCCTATCGGGCCCTCGGCCCATCACCTTGCAGGAATATAGGGCTCGGCAATAGCGGAAACCACAGCCCACTGCAGGGCAGAAGCGACAAACTACCGAACCCCCCTCGAAGCCACGCAGAGGAGGTCGGCAGTAAAAATGCGGCACCAACTGGGGGAACTGCTTCGTGTAGTGTAGAGACCCCGTTTCTGTGACCAAGCGCGGGCCCTCCAAAAACAGCGTCGCAAGAAGCAACTGGGAAAGTACCGCCAACGCCGCCCAGACTGGAACCAGTTAGGGGACCCTACGCCTTCGAGGAGCAAGCCACGGGATTAGTGAATTTTGAATACATTTACCTTATAGTTGCGTTTATAATTGATATACGAATTATAACGTTTTAAGAAAAAATTATAACCCAGGTCTTTTCCTTTTCTCCATTGGGAAGAATCTTTTTAGGTGTTTCTAAGGTAAGATGCGATTGCCAGCCACACGGATCAAGAGTGGTTGGAAATATTATACTATAACCAATATAACAATCTGCTTTTTCTTAACATGAAGCATTTAATCATTTTTAAATCAAGACAAAATCACGGAATAGATACTTCTAGAAGGTAAGCATCACATTTCAACAAAATCAACCATGCGGCTTCGGGTCTAACAAGTTTATTCATTTTACTTGTTTAGTATTCATTATAAACAAGCTTTCGCATGGGACGGCGAAATCTCGCAGATTGTTCAGGCTAATTGAGCGAATTTGTTAGAAGTTTTCTATTCAATGGATAAAAATTGAATAATTTACGGAAGGAGGAGGAGCCGGTGACACAGAAATCGGGGAATTGAAAAATTCTTTTCAAAGTCGAAAGCTTACAGTTAGATAAAAAGTATAAGCTTGGTCTAATAAAGTAATTTTTAGAAAATGCTCAGAATGTTTTACTGTCATCGCGGAGTTTGACCATTCTTTGTAAGTTCTATAACAAGCCGGGTAAACAGAACTATGCTTATGTCAGGAGGGTTTTGTTTTCAAACTACGATACACCAATGATGAATAAACTCACAATCAACAACAACAACAATATCTATAGCAACAAGTTGGGTAGCCAGGCCTACGCTCATGTCAGAAGGGTTTTGTACTTGACTTACAAAATCCAATCACCAGCAACGAATAGATCAAGAAACAAGTCAAAAAGATGTGCACGTTTAAAAGCAAATTCATTATTTCTCCATTTTTAACAGTCGCCATTTTGTTGCAAACTAACAGAAATCACTCAAATCATGAATTCCCATAAATATTTATGTTATTGATCTTATCTGAAAATTTTAAGAAGATCAAATCAAAACTGCAATGGTTGATTCGATGGAAAGTCCATAAAATACCAAAATCGTGTGTTATTGTTGTTGTAATTGGAGAAATTTCAAATGGCTATAACTTCTGTGAATATGATTCGACTTTTATCAAACTTACAGAGTGTTATGAACTTTTGTAAGGCTACTTAAACATCGAATTTCGTTGAGTTTAAGGGTATCCATACGATTTTATTGGGGAAAATGTGAAATTTGAAGATCATACTATTATTAACAAAGTTGAACGAATTTTGACTTCTAAGGTATCAGTTATTGTTGTCCTCATAAACATCTGCCTCTGTAATTTTTTTCAAATTATTCAGATCACAGGCGTCCAATCACGAGGGAGGGACACAAATTTTTTGTGTATTTCCCCTCCCTGTGCGCCTCTCGAAGCGAAAATGTCAGTTTAAGACCTGTTTTGTTTTTCATTTGATACCCATATTGGCTACCCTAGATACATTTTTTTTCAGGGGTCACTTCCTATATGGGGAGACCATGCTTAAATATCTTAGAAAAAATTTTGTATTTGAACTTTGAAGGGGGCATCACTTAACAAAAACTTAATGTTTCTAGCTTAAGTAGTTTGCGAGAAAAAACGCTGTGGCACATGGACGGACAAACAGGTCACGATTTTAGTAGGATTTTGTAAAATTATTTTTCCAAACCCTTAAAAATACACTTGCTTTAAATGACAGACAGTTGCTACTTTGTTTGAACCAGCCACTATTTAGTCGCAATATTACAAATAATCATTGTTTGAATGAAATATTAAGACATTGTTGTGAATCCCAGCGCACCGACATTGTCCCATTCGCAACTTAAAATTGCCACCGTAACATCTCCAAAAAATGGTAGAAGTGCCCAAAAGCACTTCTACCATTTTTTGTGTATATTTAATTTTTTTATGTAGTTATTACATTTAATTTTTAATTCCCCATCATATTAATTCTATTCTCTTACACTATTTTTAATTATAAAAAAAAATATAATAATAATATGATAATAATCTTAACTTTCCCACTCACAACACTGCATTCATTACTTCCCATTAACAAAACTCATTCGATACCTTTTCCATAACAAAACCTAATTCTTTCCATCATACAAACTAATTTTTTTCATTAGCTCCTACTAACTAAATTTTATTTGTTATACTATTATAACAAAATTCATCCACGCTTCCCTACTAACAAATTTCATTTCCATGCCCATTAAGAAAGATGCATAGTTAAAGTTGCTAGTTCGAGGAATGGGAAATCAACAGAAGGTGGCTTCGTTGGTTGCATCGTGGATTCTCGACCGGGGGTCCGCTGGGACTCTAGGTTCGAGTTCTAACGAGCGCAGGAAAATACTCTATTTGGGTTATCGGCAAAAGCAATTGTTTCCACATACTCGTATATGACGATTTGCATATAACCAAACGCTATCATGGTTATGCAAATCGCCATATATGCAAAATGGAAATTGTTGCGTTTGTCGTTATGGAAAAGATGTCTGGGTAGCGGAATCAAAGTGGATTAAACGTCGAATACGTTACCTGGGTACAGCAGGGGTAAATGGGGAATGAAAGGATTGCGGGATTGAGTAAGTGAAATTTTTGATTTGGGAAAGCATTCGGTTTTAGGTTTTAAAAAGAAGAGGAAGTGCTTGGCAGGGTCGGAATAAAGGTTAATTTTAAGTTTGGGAAAAAAGTCGGTTTTTGATTTGGATTTGGTTACGAATGTGTGAATTGGAATAGCAAAAGTTAGTGGGAGAAGTTCGGAAGTGAAAAAAAGAATAAGTTCTGCGAATAGTAAAAGAGTGAAATTTTGCTTGTGGCATATGTGAGTGGAAGTCAAGTGCGGATTTTAGATGATAAGTAAAGGCCAAAGGCCTGAACATAACTCCAATTTTCCGCGTTATGATCCATGGAGTAAGAGAGAGAAAAACTTGGTTAAATAGAGTGAACCGAGAATAAAAATAACGACGGCTTAAATATATTCCGGCATAACCCGAATCCAAAGATTGTGTCGAAAATTCAATTAAGAAACCTATATTGTGGATTTAAATTTTAATTGATCCAGAGGACGGTTAAAAGGGGAACAGTAAAGTGTCATAATTTAATAAACTAAAAACGAGAAAAAAGGACGATGAAAGTTTTCTGAGAATTACCTTGTCTTATCAATGAATTAGTGAAAAATTCAATTTTCGAGTTTGAATTATATTATTGGATGAAATTGAAGGAACCGTTGATTAGTGAAGAGGGTGTATCCAGCGTATGGGTGAAAAGTGGCCGTTACGTGTGTTTATTTTGATTATTGTTAACATTAATTTTCAAATTGAAGATTGGATTTCAGATGCCCCGAATTTCTTTTTTGTTCTTCGCCGAGCGCTCGAAGTTCAACAAGGAAAGTGTGAGTACTTATTTGGATTTGCTTTTTATATTACCGTTAGTTTATGTTATTAAATAAATTTTTTTGTTTACTTTTCATAAAAATTTTTTTATTGGATTGTTCTTACATAAAATTTTGACGGGGAGTAAACATTTTTGAGAATTTCGTTTTGTAGAATTATTTTTGTGAATTAAATATAACGGCCATGTTTCGTTTCATTTCTTAAAATCACCTCCCCCTTTCCCGTCCTTATCCCTTCGTGGTTTTATACGTAGGGTGGCTCAGCACGAGCAGAGGGTGCCCCGGAAGACCCACGACACGACTGAGCGTTAGCAGGCCTCAGTATGTTACCCCGGGTTACTCACACCTCTGCTGAAACATAATGTCTGCAAATGCGGTGAGTTCCGCGGTTGCAACAGAATGGCGCCTAAGATATAGAGCTAGAAGATTTTGATATTGTTTGCATAAAATTATTAAAAGTTTTAATTTGTCAGATTTATTGGGCTTGAGTACCTGAAACAAAGCTTCGCGAGTGGCCTGAGTATTTCGGCGATTTTTTTTTTGTTAGAAATTTTTGATGATTTGGATGAATGGTTTTAATAGAACATATTGAGAATTATTTGAATGGATTGCGTTTGAGAATTTTTAGTTTTGAGTTTTTATATTTATTTATAGATCGTCGCAGTTGCAGTGGCGCGCACCGTGCTGAATTTATATTTGTCAGTCTTCACCGGCTACGACAGTGGTCATACTGCGATAGTGTGGGTGTTTGTTAGGATTATCTGAATTTCAAGTCGTTGGTTATATCTCCCTTCACGGGATAGTTGGACTTTGATCCAACTCTTGGAATTAGCCAACGTTTTCGGCCCTTCCATCATCTTTCTGGTGTTAGCTTTGGGATTCGTGCGCCTCTTGTCCGAGCCATTATGAAGTTCGTAATGTTTTATAATGGTCTCGTAGTCGGCTCTTTGTGGTGACAATTTGAGCCGAGTCCGCCTTCGAGTTCCATTGCTATGCCAAGCACTGTTGTGATTTCATTCCCATTTAATTAACCTTCCATTTTCCCTTTTCCTTTATGGGAGGATCATTTTGAGAAATGAAATTTAAATGAATTTTACTCGTCACTTGTTATTAAATAGTTCACTTTACCTTCTACCTTGCCGCTCATTGATCATTAGTTTCGACACAATTTAATTAGGTTTTAGGTTTATTTAGGTGAGAAATTATTAATTAATTTATATTTTTGGCGTGTTTTATAAATATTTTTAAAACTTTACTAATATACTAGCTAATCTAGTGACGTAGTATGCCAGAACGGGATCCCTGTGGCCTGATGCAGTTTGGGCATGGGCATGCATGGAATGCATATGCAAACCCAAGTCCGACATTAGGTCCAAGGCTCCGGCTCCAAGGATACTGACACTGACTCCACTATCAAGCAAGTCCGTCAATTTGCGACCGTTGATTAAAATCTCTGCGTGTTGCCAAGAGTTGCAACAATTGACTCCACGCAGGCACGCTTCAAGAGACGCCTGGCGGAGAAATACCTCCAGGATCTCCGCAAACGATCCCAGAATTGACGTGCTCTAAAACGGGCGGGTAACATCCGATCAGATCGACGAACACGTCTTTTGTAGAAGTGGGGACGGAACAGATTGAGCTCGTTGCTAGTAAGTAGGGGAGAAATGAAACTTCTGTGTTGGCTTCATCGCTTGGTCCTGGGGAGTTTCAGGTGGAAGGGATGAGGTAAGATACCCAATTTATGCAGGGATATCGCTCAATGTATAATCACGGGAGCACCTACAATCGTCTGGTTCGTCGCCAGAATACAAAGGGTCTGAACGAGAAGTAAAGGGTCTATCGTAATTCTCGCCCCGATTTACGTGATTATCATTAAGCTGAACGGAATGAACTCTACCCACTGTGTGTTTATAAAACATTCTACGACGGGATTCAACATTTCCCCAAGTGTTTTCCGTACGGCAGCATCCTCTAACCAATTCTCGTGTGGAGGGAAAAGTAAGGCCTGCCAAATAATGTTGCAGACGAGGACACGTATTCTTGACCACAATGCATTGAAAGTCAAAGTCCAGGAGGGGCGCTTATAATTGCAGAGACAAGGCTCCCAGTGCTTCATAATATTCAATGAATCTCCCTCCTGGGCGTTGAATTCGAGCGCTCATTTTAGCGCGAATGTCATCATATGTATAATGCAAAGAAAAGCGTTTAACCAACTCACCCTTGAGCTTGGGCCATAACAGGGAATCTCGATAAATGTCGCGGACTTGCCAGTGCGACTGTTGCGCGGGACCCTTTAATTAAACGTGCAAGTCACGCATCAACGCGCGATCTGACAATTCGTAATCGGTCACTTATGCCGTTACGCGGAAAATAAATTGCTGAGCGATTACGCCATTGTCTACGCAATCAAAACTAATGCCCCATTTGGTGATAGGTAACCGACTGGACGGTGAATGTTCACAACGGCGCGACTCGCGAAAGGTAACATTTGGTGACGTATCATTAACCATGGGCCGATGCGAGGAAGCTAGTTCCCTAGTAGCTGCCTGGATTTGACAACAGAACAGCTTTTGAGGACCTATTTTGGCGTAAGGCGTCCTGTGTTTCCCGCAGAGAGAGGACGATAAGCTATGCTTTTCTATTTCCTCGTCTGAGTGCGTATACGTTGGGTTCCAACTTGCGGTTCAACGACGCATGATAACAGCTAAAATTCTAAATCAAATAAAAAGATAAAATTAATCTCACGCCACGAATATAATTACTACCTTCTCAATCCTTTAATACTCTAGTGATTCTACTTACTTCAAGTTAAGCGTGACCTACTTCAACTGGATTAAATTTTAAACTGAAACAAGTTGAGTAAGCAGGAGAGTGCTCCTACCAGAAAGTCTTTGTAAAAATCCTAGGGTTAGAAACAAGTTTTCTTATTTGATACCACACGCGACTACTTTTGGTTAAAAAAATTTTTTGAGAGTTTATCCGTTATTAGGGGGGGACCCCCCTTAACAATATTTTAAAAATTTTTTAACAACTTAACTTTTGAGAGACTATCACTTCTGACCTCTTCACAAAGTTTGAGTATTCTAGCTTCTATAGTTTCTGAGGAAACTAGCTGTGACGCACGGACAGACGGACGGACAGATAGGTCGCGAAACTAGTAGGTCTTTGTAAAAAATTTTTTTACAAAGACCTAAAAAAAATCCTTGGACTGTCAAACAGACTATTGAAATGCCAACTTATTAATTTCGTTTGGATATTTAACAAAATCCACGTGGGCAGCAATTTCGGAGTACTTCCTACAAGTAACGTAAAAGTTGAATCCATAAACAATTTCATTTTTGAAAATGATCCTCGCATACAAGGAAAACGGGAAACGAAAGGATAATTAAATGGGAAGTTGGGTTAAAATTTAGACAACACACGCAGCAGAGGCAAGCACCTTGGCGCCTTGTTTGATTATGTATCCTCAAGGCGAACTCCGCTCAAAATGTCATCATCTAGGCTGACTACGAGTCTATTGTGGATCCTTACAGCCTCCATTATAGCTCGGATAAAAGCCGCTCCAGACACAATGCCACCCGTGTAAGATGTTGGAGAGACCGAGTACGTTGGCTAGTTCCAAGAGATTGCTAAAGGCAACCTATCCCGGATAGAGAAATATAGCCAACGACACGAACCTCGGTGGTTTTTCAAAATCATCCACTCCTAAATAGCCTACATGCCGACATAGTCGGTAAAGGACTAGAAAACATAAAACTAGCACGACGTAGCACGACGAGCACCACTGCAACTGCGACGAACCTTGTGAACAAAATTCTATACTTAAACAATCAAAATCAAAACTTAAAATCCTCAAACTCAATCACAACTTCTCATTAAAAATATAGCCTATCATTAAAACTTTCTACAAAAACAAAAAAAAATACTCTGGAATCCCAGAAAATCAGGTACTCAGCCCAACAAGTCTAACAATTAAAAACTGTAATAATTGAAAATGATTAGAAGTTTCAAAGCACAAGATTAAAACCAACCAAAAACCCTAATTTTTAAATTTGGGCGCCATTCTGTTACAACCACGGAAGTCACCGCAATTGCAGACATTAATTTCTAGCAGAGAAGTGCGTAGCCCGGGGTGGCATGCTGAGGCCGGCTAGCGATCAGTCGTGTCGCGGGTCGTCTGGGGCACCTTCTGCTCGTGCTGGGCTACCCTACATGCAAAAACTTAACACGAAGGGGAAAGGATGAGAGAGGAGAGGGTCATTATGAGAAATGAAAAATTTGTTTTTTTCTTCAAATAGACATGGCTGTTTATTTAAAAATTATTTCTTCAATTTTTATTTTTAAATGAAAACAAAGTGATTTAACTACCATTTAATTTTTTTTCAGATCACTTCAACGTCTCGTCTTCCTTGAAATGGCCTGACCACTGTTTTAGTGTTTTCCGTCCATTTAGTACTTTAATCAGCAAAATTCGACCGGGATAACCAAGTTTATCTTATTCAAAATCAATATAACTTCCATCCTTTTTTCACTTTTTTTGTCTTTTCTTTATTTAATAATTTCTATTTTAGTTTAACGCTTCCGTCACTCGAATGTCTAATTATGATGGTGCCCCTGCACCGACCATTGGACTTATTCGTCCCTTTCCATGACTTCTTTATGGGGCTATCACTTTGCTTTGGGTTCAGCGTGTCTACACATTTACCAGTATCACTTGACCATGTTATAACGTGAATATTAAATATTTGGTTCACTTTTTTGTTTTTCCGATAATTTATCGGGCTCGAAACATAAAATCCATATTCCTTGTTTTCCGAAATCGCTCTCCAAACTAGCACTTATACTTTCACTTTCAAATCGTTCTTGATGTTCTTTCCCAACTTCCGTCACTAACTTTTCTTTTCACACTTTCACCCACTTGTCGTTACCCACAAAAAAAAACCATTCACTCACAAAACTAAATCAAGACTGACTCAAAAACAATCCCGCCATTCTCACTTCCCAATTACCGCTGCTGTACCGAGGCAGCGCAATCGAAGTTCAATGCACATCGAATCCGTTCCTCAGACATCTTCGCACTTTCGACAAATGCAACAATTTCCATTTGCATTTATGGCGATTTAGATACTCGTAACCATGATATCGTTTTTTTGCGACTGGGAGGTGAATGCCATTTATGCACAGAGTGTGGGACTATCTGTCAACCTAAGAACCCAGCCTGGAACCGTTTGACACATTACTTCGGGCCAGGTCTCATTTTGTAACGCCGTGAGACGCCTTCAAGCTGGAGGATCCCTCTTCTAGCGGGAGGGGAGAGGGGAAGAGGAAGTGCCAGACAAGCGATCTCTCAGCTCTTTTATCTTTTAGGCCTGCCCAAACATAATGTGCCACCTGGTTCCATTTGTCAACCGATTCGAGCATCACCGCGACTATATAATCTGGGGTGAGCTCTCCCATCTCCCTGTAGAGGTCCCTTCGCTGCTTAATTCATTTTGTGCACGCAAAAAAAGTGTGGCAGGCATCGTCTTCCTCCCCTGGGCAAAACCGACAATCGGAGGACCATGACTTACCAATCAAGTGCAGGTAAGACTGAAAACACCGGTGCCCGCTCAAAAGCTGTATCAGATAGAAGTCAGTCTCACCATGCCTTCGATTTAGCCACGGTTCCACATCCGGAATGAGGCGCGCGGTCCACGTGGCCTACGTGCAATTCACCCAAGACTGCTGCCAATCGTTGATTGAGTGCTGTCTCTCCTCGCGGACAACAATCGCCCTCGCGTCCTCATTTCGGCGCAGGTAAATAGCGCGGCACTTTCTAGCAAGGAGAACGACAGGTATCACGCCTGCAATAACTCTCACCATCGTATCAGAGACTATCGGATACGAAGATGCAATCCGTTTTCGGTAAACCTCCTTACTGAGAACGCCACCCCATATTTCTGCTCCGTACAGTAGCACTGACCCTACAGCACTCATTAAGAGGCGTCTTCTTGATGGGCTGGGTCCCCCTATGTTGGCCATTAAGTCGACTCAGAGCCGATACTCCCGAAGCAGCCTTCTCGGCCGTTGCCGTGATTTGCTCAAAGAAATTCTTCTTCGAGTCGATCAGTAGCCCTAGTTACTTTACCGCTGGTTTCGATTCGATTTGTATGTCTTCAATACTAATCATCTTTACTCTAGGAATTCTCTTTTTTATCAAGATGACCACTTCGGTTTTCTCCAGTGCTAAACTGAATTCGCAAGCAGTCATCCAGTCCCTCACTCGGCACATTAGCATACCTATCCTAAGCTGTGCTTGTTCAACGGTGCGTCCAGCCACTAGAGCCGCAACATCACCCGCAAAGCCGATTAAGCGCGACTCATCTGGCATCTCTAGTCTTAGTAGCCCGTCATAAGACACGTTCCACAGGTCCGGACTAAGGATAGACTACTGGGCAACACCCGATGTAGTTTCCATCCTTCGTTGGCCCTGTGTCGTGTCGTAGAGCAGGCTTCGGTCCTTTAGCTAGTTCCTCAAAAGCCGCATTAGATATTCTCGAACTTGAAAAGAGTTTTCCAGAATATCCACCCATCTAGCGGAGTTGAAGGCGTTCTTAGCGTCGAGTGTCACCAATAGGACGATCTGTCGCTTGGTGCGACTATATGCCTCTGCCTTTTGGACCGAGCTCACCCCCTCTGCAATCGCATCAATGGTAGAACGTCCTGCTCTTAAGCCGTACTGCCGAGGAGATAGGTCCCCAGTAGCACGTATCACGTCAGTGAGTCTTCCCTTGATTAGTTTCTCTAGCACTTTCCCAGACGTATCTAGCATGCATAACGGGCGGTATGCGAACGGCGATTCATGATTTCCTTGCTGATCAGCACCAGCCTTGCCACCTTCTATCGTACCGGGAAAACCTCGTCCCGTAGGCAAGCGTTGAATGTGCTGAGCAGCAAGTCAGGACAATGGTGATAGACAAGCCGCAACACTTTAGCTGGAACAACATCTGGAGCTGGAGCCTTCCTCGCTTTCAAGGAAAGGACTGCCTCCTCTAGTTCCAGCTGTGTGAAGAGTGCACACTCGACTGCTGTTTCACTATGGACAGCGTCAAAACGGATGGGATGGGCGGGAAAGAGTTCCCACACTATCTCGCCGATCTTTTCTGCATCATGTATACAAGGTTTTCGTAGGGCACCAAGCTTCCGCATAACTAGCTTGTAGTCAAGGCCCCACGGATCCTTGTTCACATTGTCCACTAGATCTTGTTAGCAGTGAGCCTTGCTGTTGTTGATCAATTTGCGAATGCATTTTCTGGTCGACTTATATGCTGCTGCCCGGTTGCTTGCCCCGTCACGGTTCCGTGCTCGTTGAGCCTCACGCCGAAGCTTGTGATACTCCCTTCATTTTTCAGCGATTTCAGTTGACCACCAGTACACTGGGGGTTCGCCGTGCCGGGGTTTTCGACGGAGCATAGACGCATTGCAAGCAGTCGTAATGATGCTCATAGTTGAGTTCACCGCGTCTTAAGCTGCCAGTTCTTCCGTCCCCTCCGGATCTCCCTGCAGTGATGCACCCGCTGCAAGTACCTCGACGAACCTCTCGACGTCCATCTTTCCGATGTTCCATCCAATTATAGAAATAGGAGAGCACGGACGTTGGGAAACAACACCGCTTATCTCAAGCAGAATGCACTGGCTGAGTAGTCCTCTAATACTCTCTCATTGTGTATCTTCTATATTAAGGACTCCGACGCGAATGTCGCGTCCGGTATATTTCTTTCACAGCCAATACCGCGGAATGTCGGCATATTTTCGGTGTTTAGTACGACGAGCGCCGTCCTGGCCGCCATTTCGTCGTCGTTTTCCCTGTGGATCTGTTTGAGGCATACCCCATTCGATTGCTTTAGCGTTGAAGTCTCCCCCAACGAGCACATTCCCGTCTGTGTTCGAGACAGCGCCCTCCAAAGCATTAAGCTTGGCTTGGAGAGATGATATCGATTAGTTCGGTGTTAGGTACACACTAAAAAAGGTGGTCCCTGAGCAACAGACCCACACAAAACCATCTCCACGTCCACAGGTCTCCACCTGGAAATCAATATTTCGAACCCAGATGGCGGCAGTACCAGTTTCATCAGGATACCATGATGCTGAGCTTTTATCATGGTGTTACTCACTCAGCAACAAAAAGACGGCTTTCATGTCCCTCGCAAACTGCTCAAGCAGATTTTGTGCGGTTGAACTGCGGAGTAGGTTTAGCTGCAGGGTGCGGGTCATTTAAGTTCTGCTTTCGCTTTCGCTAGGGCTTCCTGGAAAACCCGGCATTTTCCTGATCCCAAGATGGATCAGTATCCTTGCAAAGAATACAGTGTGCCACCTACGTAAACTCTTTTCTTTTATGTCCCATTGCACCGCATTTGTAACATAGGGAACTCCTATCGGGTCCTTTGCATGCTTGTGCGATGTGACCATAGCCAAGACATTTGAAACATTGAAGAGGCGTTGCTTTTCGCCGTATCCTACAGACAACTCACCTTGTTCGTACTTTGCCCTTATTCAGAAATTATTCGGCGTCCTTTTCGGTCAAGTCAATTATAGCCATGCATTGTCCCCTTTGGTTTTCTGGTGTCAGCCTCGCTTTGATCCTGCTCACGCTAGGGAACTCCTTTTTGATGGCCTCTTCTACCTCGGCCAGATCTTTGACGCAGTCGATGTCTCTTATTTCGATCGTTGCCATCGGCTCGAGCTAGGATATAGCTGCGCTTTTGCCGATGACTTTCTTTATTGCGTCGTAGAATGCTTTCCTATTCTTGGTACTGCTTTAATGGCAGTGTTAGTGTCTTCGAGCCTTACGTTTCCTCTGATGTCCCACAGCACCTCCGCGTAGGATCGACCATCTTAGGGCTTTACGAGCAGTGCCTGCTGCCGGGGTCTTCGTTGGGGCTTCTTTCCCCCTGTTCTGCATCGGGTCTTTTTTCTTGTTGGGCGTCCGTGCAAACTTTACTTTCAGGCACTTTTTGAAGGAGTTCCTTAGCGGTTTTCTTCGCTACTTTTGTAAGCACTGTCTGGAGCCCCAGAACAGGTGTCAAGTGCCTCTTCCTTCCTTCTTTTGTCCCGATCTCCTTCGATTGGGCTAGATGCCATCCTTTTATTGATTTTTGATTGTGGAGCTATCTGCACGTGCTCTTTAGATATCGCCCCAAGCGTTTGTTTAGCCTTATGCTCTTCTTCGGCCTTCTGGTGCTCTTTGGCCTTTAACCAGCTCCTCTGATAATGCCCTGTGCGCTCTAGGAGCTCCTTTAGTTCAAAGAGCACAATCTTTACTGCTTTGGTGATTTTTGGCGAGTCGCATGCAGATTGTATTCTTTTCGGAACAACTCACGCTTTTCGGAATAACCGTTTTCTTCATGTCGCTGCGCAGCAATTGTAATTTGTGGCCATTGTTCTTGGGAGAGGTTATCGACTTCTGTTTCCGAACACAGTACTACCGTCATCTTTTCGATGTTGGCGATGAGATCGCACATCGTCGCTTTATTTGCCTGGTCACTCGTTTCTTTTTCTGCCATAATCTCTTCGTTGACTTCAGGATGGTTCTTTATTATTTCAGGATTTACGACCCTTGCTCCAATCACTTCGGTAGCGATCGCAGCAGTGACCATCGAATTCTCGAATTTCTTTATATTTTCCTCCACTGCTAGAGCATTTGGCGCGTCCTGCAGAGGTCCCCGCTTTTCCTTTATAGAACGCTCTGACGTTCGCATTATTTTTTGCTGCGCCCAAACGCCGCAGGAATCTCAGTCTGGACCAGACTATCTGTTAATTTCCGTTTTTCGTCCGTCTTCACTGTCATTGTATTAATCGTCGTTTTTTTCATCGTTAGTACCGCTCCCGATGTACTGTTCACATCGTGGCTGCAGCCGCTGGTTGCATCGTCGTTATAGTTATTCTTGCATTTCTTTTCTTTTTTGGGGTTTTTTTTTATCTTTTTTAAGCGTTTTTGGTTGCTCCAATTTTATTGAGTCATCCCTCGGGGCCGCTATCTTCGTTCGTGTGTGTAGTCGCCTTTTTGGTTCAATGGTTATCTTTGCAGAGCAGGGAGGCCATGCGAGGGTTGGCACAAGCCCTTATGGGGACAAGTGCTCAGAGCCAGACCAGTGCTAACCGGGAGTCCGTCTCAACCCAACCTACACCACCAACGCAATAGAGCTTATTTCGAACGTACTCCGAGGCCTGCCAAGGTTTAACCGGGACGGAGATGGTATGAGAGTTGAATTGGAGCCGTTCACACACGAGTGTCACCTCGGCGCTACCGTGCAAAGCAGCTAGGTCCAAACCATCATATCCGCCAGCCCAAAGCATAAATTCCAGTTCGGATTTTAAAGCGTAGTCGAGTTCCAGTCAGGGTCATTACCTGTCATCCCAGGAGGCAATCTACGGCGCCCCCCATATCCTCGGGTCCGTGGGGGCGGCCCTCCCCAAAGAATGTTAGCCTCCAAGAGTGCTCTTGTCGACCGGCACTCCCCTGGGGGAATTCCCTCGGGTACGTGGGAGCAGCACTCCCGAAAGAATGCTAGCTTCCAAGAGATGTATGTTATGTATTCCTGTCAGCCAGCATTCCCCCTGCCGGAATGATAGCGTTTAGTTATATGCAAATCGTTATAAACACGGAGACAATTGCTTTTGCCGAAATTAAAACGAATTTTCCTGCGCCCGGCGGAACTTGAGCCCAGCGTCCCAGCGGACCCCCCGATTGAGAGTCCACGGAACGAGCACTGGATCTCCCGTTCATCAAATAAGCAACTTCAAATGTGCAAGTTTTTTAATGGGTAAAGGTATGAAATTTATTGGAAGGGAGACGAGAATTAATCCTCGATCCTTTTCGGGTACAAGAAGTGTTAACTTTTGGTGTTAACCCGTGCTGCCGAAGGCGAGGAAGTTTGCGGTCCGGTATACTGGAAGCCTTTGCTTTCAGGGTCCGCTGCTCGCCCGCCACGACGTCTCTTCGTTAAGCGACGGGTTCCTTCCATATCAATATTTTATTTCACGACAATCAAGAAATTGAGAAGAAAATTTACAGTAGTAATTAGATATATTAATTACGTTACATTGTAGAAATTTCGCAAAGTGATGACCTCGGCTCGGAAAGGTTTGTTTGAGATATGAAATAGATAAGAACTAGTTGAGTAAACAGGAGAGTGCTTCTATCAGAAGGGCGTTGTGAGTATCCTAGGGTTGGAAACGTTTTCTAATAGATGAATCGTTGACTTGAATTATGTTCGTGCATTTACCCTCTGGACCCCCTGATGCATAAAATGACTTTTCTATTTCAGGTTCTAAAAGATTTTATCAAGACCTTTCATCTGATCCCCATTCAATCCTTGATAAAAAAAAATTGTTAAGGTCTACTTTGATATAAGGGGGATTCTCCTTTAAAAAATTTTGAAATGTTCGATAAATGATTAAGTATTTGCCAACGTTGTAGCTTTCTATCTTCTACAGTTTCTGAGAAAACTTGCTGTGACGGACGGGCAGACTGACAGACAGGACGCGAAAGTATTAGGACTAAAATTTTTTTTACAAAATCCTAAAAGTGACTTAGTTAGCCATCTAAGGTCATTAGCCATGAGAAAATTAATGGGAGTCTATTCTCATTCGATCTTTTAAGCTGAAATCTGCAATCGGTTATAGGTTTTCTATTGTGTTCTCTCATAACTCCAAGCCCCTAAGTCGATTCTAGACCAAGCATGCAAAAACATTACTTTTGTGCGATACGAAGCGCAGAGGTATTTTGTGAGGGAAATGCGATTTCGAGATCTGTGAACTAGATTTCCGCTCTGCATTTTGAATGAAACGCAGCGTCATTATTAGAAAGACAGTAGCCGGAAAAAGCCTTTCCACTTTTTGAAATAATTAGGCTTTCCGTCTCCAAATGCAAGAAATTAAACAGAAATTAATGTTTTGTTACTTATACTCGTATATGAAAATACCGCGTAAAAATACAATAACATATTTATATCAGTTGTAGCTATATTCTTTGATGTTGCAGGGGAAGTTTTTTGATGGGATTTTTTCAAAGCAAGTAAGATCCATTATCATCTTTGTGGATAGTTGAATTCAATTTCCTGCTTCCTCGCTGATTCGAAAATGCCATCTTTATCATTTAATCAAATCAGCATAGATTCATGCGGATGTGCTCGCATGAGAATTTCCCCACGGTTCTCTGTTAAAGTTGATAATTCTTCTATTGGACGAAATTTTAAGCAGCCTATTATAAAGTTTAGGAGTATTTATACAAAAAAAGAATGAAAATACATTTCATTCCCATTCTAGCAACCGAACGCTGAATACAAATGCTGCAACATTTTATGCTACAATTATTATCCCCAACATCTGTGCTACACTGTAATTGTAGATTGAACAAAATATGTGTTTGATATTAATTGAAATTCGAACCAATCATTAATTAGTCTATTTTAGCATAATGAATTGTTGCCATGATATTAACACTATAATTTGATTTAAATGTACACGACAATATAATTATGCTTGCATGAAAATTCATTCGTACATGCACGTACGATACAATGTCATCATTTTGGACCTTCTGAACTAATGTTAATTGTATTTTTATTGAACCGTTTCTAATTAGAGTAAATTACATATGTAGTAATTAAATCGCATTCCTATCCTCATACAAATCAAATTTGATGGTGTAAACTGATATATACAGAGAGACACTATACGCCAGTTGTATCCGGACTGAGTATTTTTTGTATGTTTGAATACATACGTACTCGTACATGTACGTAAAGGGTGGTAATTTACGGAAGTCTCACATCCGCAGAAAGAAGAAGCTTGGAATACTGTTAGCATGTGGTTCGTTGGAAACCGCAAAATTAGTAAGCATTTTAAGCTGCGAAAACACTCTTTAAGTGCACCTAACTTTAATTGTTTTCAATCTTTCGGGTCTCATGATTGTAGAAAATTCTCTATTCAGGCCTTTAACATCACCTAATAATAATTTCAAATAAGGATTTCAATTCGGTTGTAATAAGCAAATCGTTTCTGGATAAAGCATTTCCATTTCTTTGAAAAGACTTCCATTTAATTGAAGTGGCACTAATGCTCTATTAACAAACAGCAACGTGTGTTTGACTCACTTCAACATACACTTGATCCTTGCTTGGAATAATAAACTTGTGTATATCTCTCTTCACCATTTCTTGGCTTTCACTCATCATAATAATCATCAGCCGCATCATTATCATCATCCTGAGAATTATCATCGTTGTGAGCATCACCATCTAGGTAGATTCTACGAGTATACTCGTACTTCAGTCGGCAGTTGGCATGCTGTGGATGCTCCACCATTTGCAGCAACAGTTCTGTTCATCCTCAAGGACTTTATTTCATCTATTTGCGAACAAGATATTTCCGCACTTAAGACTTTAGAAACGGATTTTAATCTCTTTCAAGTGGCAACGAAAAGAAACAATCTCAAGGACTATTGTACTCGTTCAAATATTAAATGAGCTCCTAATAAGTAGTCGACGAACTTAGGTGATGTTAATGATGGTAGCGGTGAGTACCTACCTACCAGAAAGTCAAGACAAGTTAAGTTGGATGATGATGCTGGGATGTTGAAGTAGCACGCTCCTGGGAATACGAAATAGTTGGCGATGGAAGCAATGTTGACTTTCATGATGTTTTCTAGCTTACCAATTAGCAAATAATCGCTGCTATCAAATCCTTTAACAAGTAACAGTTACCTGAATTAAATTAGTATTGCCAGTCATAAAAATTATGGGCAGTTTGTTGTTTAAATATTTTGCTGGGATTGAATAAATTTGCTTCAGTATGTTAGCGATTTTGGAAGTTGAAGCGATTTACTTTGATATTTTTTACCATGGAAGAGGAAATTGCTAGTAATAAGTGTAAATTGGATGTGACTGGTTTGCAAAGCGTTGTCATAGGATATTTGGCGAGTCTGCGATTTATTTTCTTTATTCGCCAAAAAATCTTCTTATTACATGGAATGGGGTTTTTGAAAACCGTCCAATATACATTTGACTCTACTTCCAGCTTGGGATGCTCCTGCACTTACTGCCATTCCTTAGAGCTCGATTTATGAAGGTGAAACTAGCCAAAATCCCATCTGACTTTACAGAGACTTTGGTGTGGCTGATTCTGTGATTATAAACATCTGAATATATATCTGTCGAGTTTAAATTTATCAAAAGTTGTAGTGCTTTTGAGAGATGTTAAACGTCCGCAAAGGACAGCACCGATGGATTACTGCCTCAGCCAGCTCGAAGAGCTCCACTGGAATCGACTAGGTCGAGGAACGCTTGCATGTGTTAGCAGCTAGCTGTCTGCGGCGTCATGGGGTGAGTTTGTTCCCCTAGCACCAAGTCCAGTAAAAAATATTTCACATGTACAAATTGATCGATTTAAGAAATTTGACTAGAGAAAAAGACTTACGACAGGACTGACGATACTCCCATCCCTTCAGACACATCGCTGAGGAAAAACAATGAGGTATGGGTGGAGGTAAAAGCGGCGATCAAGAACATGACAGAACAGACGATGGAACATCAAGCCCCGTGCAAAAGAAATGATTGGTTCGACGATGAGTGCCAGAATGTATTGGACAAAAAATCAGGCATAGAAACAATATTTAGGTAGGACAATAAGGAAGAAGAGAGAACATTATGAAAAATTTCAGAAAAGTAGCTGTAGTAATCGAGCAGCCCGCCTAGGCAAACTGCTTGAAGGACCTTTGCGAAGAAAATAAGATCTCATAAAAATAACAACGCAACAAGTACCTAAGAATTTGATACGCAATTTATCAATATTGTTATTTCTAACCCGTACTAAAACTCGCCACTACCACCGCTACCATTATCTATAAAAAGTTTTTCCAAATAAAAAATAAAAAAATTGAATAAAATAACAAATAAAAATCAATAATGTCAACCCCATTGCGATAATCTAACGAAGCAATTGCTAGATTGTTGCAATGAGAATCTGCCGTTACCACCATGAAGAGGCTCGTCGAGTCAAGCGGGATAGATATGAAGCGGGACTGGAAGTCTGAGATAAAGCGGGATAGCCATCGGGTGAGTGCGATAATCAAGTTGTGCATTACGTGATACAAAACATCCTGGGTGTGAATTCATTTTGAAATTTATATTTGAAGTTGAATTACTAAGCCAGTGAAAAATAGTGTGGAAAAGATTATTTTTTGAAGGTCGTACATTTGCGTACGCACGCAAATTAGTCCATTTGAGTGTGCGAAAAAGTAGCATAGAAATATATATTATTTCTCTGTGTAACCGGGTTCGAGAGTGAATGTACTAGAAGTGGTTTTGTCTAGCCGATGCTGGTGAACATGCTAAAGCTCACTCGTATCTATACCGTTTGGCAGTAACCAAACACAAAAAATTCACCAAATAGTCGGGAGGTTTAAATAAATATTATATATCATTATCCCAATAGAAGAATATGAACGATGTTTGTTTTTACAAAATGATGAATCCAATGTACAGGCTTTTAAAGATACCGCACAAATATTTGTAGGACGTCATGATTTACGTACTTATATGAAAGCAAATGAAAAGAATTATGAACAGATATGACCCAATTTTGGCAAAAAATTCCAACATTGAGCCAGGTTGGAGTTGCTGTAGCGATTCGAATCTAAAACGGGCAGAGTTGCTTTATGATTATTAGAACTGGAAAATCTTTCCTTCAGATTCGTCGGATGATTGGGGCGCTGATATCTGTCGCAACAGGAAAAATGACTAAGAAAGATGTGTATGAAATGCTAACAAATCCTACAAATATATGTGGAATCCGAGAGCAACTGTAGCTGCCCCATATGGTTTATACTTTTGTAAAGTACATTATGAGCCAATCGAATCAGAACCACAGGAAATAGTTCAGTCAAGTTGATTTTGAAATAGTTTGTTAGAAGAAATTAAAGAAAAAAAACAATAAGGCAATATTAAATAACCGCATGGAATAAAATTTTAGCGTTTGCAGGCCCCTTAACTCGTCCCAAACACGAGCGCTCGTCGGAGGAGGACTGGGTAAGTACCCTCTGTGGTATTTAGAACTTTAAAATCATGGTTGTTTTTTTTTTAATTTTTAAACTTTATATTTTGATGAAAGTTTATTTTGACTTAAATTAGCTAATTTCATATGGATGCTTTCAATTTTTTGGAATCCAATAAGATTTAAGTTAATTGTGTTGAAATTACGTTTATTTCAAATTTGAAATGGAAATACGCTACCTCGCATTTAAAATAAATGCGAAGATGATCAAACCTAATTTATTTAATGAAATTTAAAATTATTCGCTTACCAATTGTAAGAAAGTTGTTGTAAAGATGGAGCTTTCACTGCGCGCACCGATATATTGAATATATGAATTTAAAAGCAAATTTCAATGAAGGATATTAAAAAAAATCTTTTTATTCGATTTATTAATAGTTATCATTATTAGGGGTAATATTTGTTTATGTTGATGTATCTACTGTCGAACTTTATTCTGATATTGCAAATAATATATACCGCTTCCACCTGGATGCCGTACTCTTATTTAGGGACCGTAAGCGTCAATTAGTAAAGACGAGATCCTCTCGAGTCCCGCGCGCGTTCGTCAGGCTCGGTCTGTCATACTTTCGTATGACATTCCTTCGGTAGGTTACTTCGGCCTCGACACCGTCGCACCGTGAGTTGTATTTTTTAATGCGTGAATGCATTTGTAGTGGGCCCTTGTGCTGGGGAAAAGAGCCCAGCCCTTGACACCGCAATGCTTGCCTGACAGCGCATTCACACGTCCTCAGACAAGGCCAATTCCGGCGAGCACTAATATCTTTGCTCGCCGAGCAACAGACCATCGCTGCAGTCCTTCACAGACATGGATAATCCTCAAACTCACTACATAGCGAATCAGGTAATTCGAATTAAGAAAAGAAAATACTATGGCGACAAATTGAGTAGCATTTACGTCTAGCGAGCAACAACACAAGACAAGCATAAAAAGTAGTGAAAAGCTTGTAGCGAGATTATCTGCCCAAGCCCACGCTCCGCCGTGATGACTTCGGCAACATAATCGCTGATGAATAACAGATTGCAAAGATGGTCATCATATTTCAAGAACCTCCATAGTCTTCCACACAGCTGTAGAACATCGGCACCTACAGATATTGCCGGAGAGCTTCTATTGGTTTTATTAACTCTGGATGAAGTTTGTTTTACCATCAAAACCCAAAACAATAATAAAGCGCTGGTCATTGATGAGATTCCAGTGGAGCTCATTAATTATGATGGCAGCAGGGTTCAGCAAGCTATCCACAGAGTCATAAAGCACATTCCGCAGCAAGAGCATATGCCGAACGAGTGGAACCAATCAATTAGGAGGATGAATGAAATATAAACGGTAATTGAGCTATTTTGCTTAGCACGCACCTCCGAACTAGATCATATAGTATGGCAATTGGTGGTTCGTTTATAAGAAGTGGAGCTTAGTTAGCGGCCACGCTTGATTTCGTTCTCAGTACAGCCATGACTGAACAAGAGGTGTATCCAACTGTCGCTTACGCTTCATCATAAAGTTTTAAACCAATGAAGGTGTTAAACCATTAGAATGTTTTACTCATTTAAAAGCGCGGTTTGGGGACACTACGTTGTTTCAAAATTGAGGGTGTACGTGTGCCAAAGAATTTTAAGGTGGACGAGAACATATCGAAAAAAAAGTCATGATCGACATCCAAGGACAAGTCTTACAGATGACAACATCTGTGCCGTTAGAGAGCTTATTCCAGGAAATCGGCGGTTAACTGTTTCAGAAATCAGTTGTTACAGTCAGCGAAAACTTCTTACTGAAGCATAAGACGAGGTATGCCCATTAGAGAGGTCATCCTTTTTCATGACAACTCTAGGGTGCACTCCGCGACTTTGACAAGAAATAAACTGGAAGCAATAGGTTAAGAAACGCTCGAACAACCTCCTTATAGTTCAGACTTGTACACCTGTGACTACTTTTTGTTCGCACCCCTGAAAGAATCAGTTGGAGGAAAATGATTCGTAAGCTATGAAGAAATCTAGGAGCACGTGCGCAATTGGCTGACAAATCGTCCTAAATCTATTAATGAACAAACAATATTGAAGCTTCCGAAACGGTGGTAAAGTGTGCAGACAACGCAGGTGACTACATCGAGAAATGTTGACCATATGGCTCGTGTGTAATATTATTTAATACATGCATAAAAAAATTAACGTTTACATTTGATTCACCCTCGTATGTTCCCAAAAAAGGTGATAAGCTACAGGGCGAAAACTATAGAGGCATATCACTACTTTGTACGATGTATAAAATATTTTCAAAGACCTTAAAAAATAAAATCAGATCACACGCCAAAAGCATTACTGGAGAATATCAAGGTGGCTTTAGAGCAGGTCAATCGACGATAGACCAAGGTACTTGAGAAATGCTGGGAGTTCAACATAGACGAACACTAAATTTTCGTTGATTTTAAGCAAGCATAGTATTAACTGAAACGTATTGTACCAAATAATGCTTTGCTTTGGTATCCCAGCCAAATTAGTCCGTCTTATCAAAATCACATTGATGTCTACAATCTCCCAAGTCTGAATCAATAATCAACTCACCGATGCCTTTGACACAAATATCGGACTATAGCAGGGAGATGGGCGGGTCCCATTGCTATTCAATTTGACCCTGGAACATGTTATCAGAAAGCTACGTGCCGATACAAGAGGCATGTTAATATACAAGTCGAGCCAAGTGGAAGCCTATGCGGACAATATCACGGTCGGTAACAAGTGCCAAAGAACTCTTACTCAAACTCGACAGAGAAACAAAATTAGTAGGGCTACAAATCAGTAAGAACAAAACAAAGCTCATGACGCAGTCGAGGAAAAATGCATCACATGCACTAAATATCACACTTGGCGAATAAAGTATCGAGCTCCAAGTATACAAATCTGTGATAAGACCTGTAATATATTATGGATGTGAAACATGAACCCTATCCTATGCACTCTCAAACATGTTGGACGCCTTCGAGAGTCGGTTCCTGAGGCGAATAATTGGAGCGAAGCTAGATGGCGACCAATGGCGAATTCGATACAACCATGAGCAGTATGAAATTTTTGATGAGTCGGAAGTGCCAACAATTGTATGGCTGCAGAAGCTGCAATGGGCTGGCCACATGAATCGTATGGACAAACGACGGATACTCAAAAAGGTAATCGTATAAAGAACTGAAGGGCGGAGACAAATGGCAAGCCCAAGGAAACGATGGTCTGATTCGGTCGACGAAGACAGTTCATCGCTGTTTTGATTTCAAAATTGGGGGACGCAGTCATGGACCGAGACAGTTGGAGGCGCTGTTTGCATGAAGCGTAGGCTCAAGAGGGGCTGAAGTGCTACGAAGAACAAGCAGAAGGACTAAACAAGTTACATGCTCTCGTATTGTCTTACTTCGGCCGCATACTCTCAGGGAACGATCTTGCCTTTGACAAGGATGGTTGTGGCCCCCGATAAGACGTGAGGTAGTATTTATTTATTTATTTAACAAGCCAAACCAGGCAATCACAAAAAAGTACATATATTTAAACAAATTCCAAGAAAAGTAAATCTGTATTTAACAATCAGAATTTTTTTTAAGTGCGTCAGTTAACTTCTTTTTGAAGTTATGTTTTGAGATAGAAGGTGACTAATTTTCACTCATAGAATTGAAGATCTTGCAAGACCTATTAATTGGCTCGTTGTCTGCGTAGGTGGTTTTATGTTGGTCTTCTTGAACCAAACGAGCGTTTCTAGTACGTTTAATAGTTTCCTTAAACGTGGTTTTGCTTGATAATGATGCGACATTTACTATATTTTTGATTACATCCAAAACAAAGCAGGAACGTAAGATAGTTCATCAAGATGAGAGCGAGGAAAGATTCAAAATATTAAGTATTTGCTGGTAAGACGGCAAGTAAGCAAAGTCTCTTGGGTCATAAGTATCACGCAAGACAAAAAGAATAAACTGCTTCTGAACAGATTCAATGCGGATGCTTTGAGTTCCAAAGCATGGATTCCAAATAATACAAATGAGGTGTATAGAGTCATCGATTTTTGAATTCTTTGGCACGACGTTTTATGAAACCAAGCTACTCAGATGCCCAAGCAAGCGTTGCATCGTATTGAGAATAAAAATTCAATTTTCTGTCCAAAAGAATGCCCAGGTCTGAGATCCGGTCAACTTTTTCAAATGCGGAATTGTTCAGGTTGCAAGTGTTTTCAAATACTGAATTCTTTCTCGAGAAGCTTATCGCATAACACTTTCCAATATTTGGCTAAGCCTGTTATCATTACACCATTTAAATAATGAATTTATTCACCGTGTGGTCTAGTTTTAGGTCGTCGACATACAGAAGATGAGGTACGTCACTTAAAATTTCAGACAAATCGAAAATAAAGATGTTGAATAAAAGGGGACCCAGGTGGCTACCTTGTGCCACTCTAGAAGAGACAATAATTTCTCTTGAAAAAGTGCCCTGAAATTTTACAAACTTTGTTCGATTATTTAGGTATGATGCAATCCAACTCAGTAAGGACCAAGAGATAACGAACTTCAGAAGTTTGGAAATAAAAATTCCATGATCGGCTCGATCAAAAGCTTTGCTGAAGTCTGTATAAACAGCGTCAATCTGGTTACTTTTTTCCATTTCGCAGAGAACCGTTGAGGTAAGAAATATTAGATTAGTTGTAGTTGATCGACCTTTGCGAAAACCATGCTGCAGCTCGTTTAATCGTGGCTCAACCAACGTGGTAAATAATTTTTCCGAACAACTTCGGAATAGCTGAAAGTATGGCAATACCTATATAGTTTGTTATATACCACTTATCACCACGTTTGAAAATTGGAGTTAGATGAGAAGACTTCCAGACAAGCGGAAAAGCCCTTGGTGATAAAGACGCATTGAATAGAATAAGCGGAAGGGAAGCGATCTGATGTATACACTCAAAAAGAAATCTAGAAGGAAGAGAATCAGACTCAGGGCTCTGGTTGACATCAAATTCTTTAATAGCGTTCACGATATCTTCACTAGACAAACTCATTTCATCAATGAATGGTGCAGTCGTTGAATGGCAATTTGGTATACTAGAAGAAGTTTCCGGGCGGTAAACCTCTTGGGAATGCTCAGCAAAAAGGCCGCATATAATTTGAGGACAACCCGAATTACTTCACTGTAATACATTGATGTTAGAAATCCTGTGGCTTTCCGCTTGATTTTTACGAAATTGAAAAATTCTTTAGGATTACGTATAATATTTTCCCCGGTTAAATTGATGTAATGATCATATACTTCGCGAGACTTATAGAGAATCCCATAACCACCTCATCATATTTACTATTAAGGTTTGTGTCGAAGTTGTTATCTCTCAATAATTTATAGAGCTTGTTCCTTTGACTGCACAGATGGCGAAGATTTTAGGAATATGAGTTTCAATGCATTCAAAGAGTGTTTTATAGAATGAAGAGACTGCTTCTTCTAAATCTAAATTTGAAAGATAGTTTCAATCAATATTGGCAAGATAAAATTTAATACTATTATAATCAGCATTTAAGAAATCAAATGCAATACAATCATTGTACGTTCGGGAAAAAGTTAAATCAGATATGGGAAGTTCAACCGAAGAAGCGAAATGGCTTCGTGTGTTAGAGAAAAGGTTCTTTTTGTCATTGGTTGGACTTACCACTACACATCATCATAAGCATTGGTAAAAATGAGATCCAACCAGTTTCCGTTTTGGTTGGGAGTCAGTGCTACTTGTTGTATGTTAAGTCATTACCATAAAAGGTATTGATTAGATTAACATCGATGGTGTTTGAGAGTTTTACTGGTAGAAGATGGTTATCAGTTTCATCAAGAGTAAAAGATAAATTAGGGTAGTTAAAGTGTCGCAAAATTATTATTTAATCGTGTTCCTCGAGAGATGCATCAATGGAATTTGTAACTTCACTTTTCTTCTCATAGGAGTTTTCGTCAGATTTTGGTGGAATGTACAATACCCCTATGTATAAAAAACACTTGCCTGAGCATATTCGAATCACCTTATGTTTAAGTTTTATAGGAGCTAGTATCAACATTTTCGGAGGACATGGAACTTTTGATCGCAATTAACACTCCGCCACCTTTGGTTAGACCTGTGAATGAATAGTCAGCTCTATAAATGGTCCAGCTACTGTCTAGAATTTCTTCGGTTATGTAACCATCATGTAGCTAGGTTTCGGTGAACGTTAATACATTAAAATGGCAGGACTTAGCATCAAGGTATAGTTTATTTATTTTCCTTCTCATACCTCATACATTATGGTAAAAGAGTTTAATACCATTCAATGGCAAATTTGTATTAAGAATGATACTTTTTGAACCCTTCTCTTGCTTTTTGGAGCATAGAGACATGTTTAGATCTCACATGCATACCGTATGTTTCTAGATAATTCTTTATCTTGTCAGCAGAAAGTTTGAGCTGCTCGCAACATTTAACAAATAGATTGCGTAATGGGTCAATCTTAATAGGTAAGCCTTCTTCCTGAATTAGAACTTTTAGATTAGTTTTGATTTTACCATGAAAACAGATTGATTCAGGCGCTTTGTACATGTAAGAAAGATAAAGTCAATGGACCAATACAGTCGGAGGCGCTTGTTGCAAACGAAGCCGCAAGAGGGGCTGTAGTACTAAAAAGGAGAAGAATTTAGCATTCCATACTTTTATTCATTTCATTTACAATTAGCAATTCCTCCTTCTACTCACTTTTTTCAACTAAACTAGCGTTTTAAATTCTACTTTACGGATGAATAAATTTTTTCAAGTGCAACCTAGTAAAACTTACAGGCAATCTTGTTTCTTTAACGAATCATATATCATTCCCGTGTGTGTGTGGTCTACTAACCAAAGGGTTTGGTGATTGTATATGTGTAAATTTTTGATAAACAAATATAAGAATAAAATTCAAGTTTGGTTTCGATTTTCTACTTAGGATTTGTAAAACAATATGTTCTCCTTCTCTCATTTCATTTTGTATGTTTTTTTTATCTATGTATTAACATAATGGGTGATGTAAGTCCTCGGTTACAATATACATACATTAAGAAAGCATAGATATACAAGGGTGGTCCGATAAGTCCCTAGCCTACAAAAGAAAAACAAAAATTTTGAAAAAGAGACCATTTATTTCTCAACATAATCTCCCCTTAGCTCGATACATTTGACCCAGCGATGCTCCAACTTCTTTAGACCGTCTGGAAAATACGTTTTCTGCATAGTAGGCCTTCGTGGCGGCGATGACTTCCTCAATCGACTCAAATTTCTGCCCATAAAGTGATTTTTTCAAGTTTGGAAACAAAAAGATTTCGCACGGAGCCAAATCTGGAGCATGCAGTAGATGGAGCAGCAGTTCGTATCTTAATTCGGCTAATTTGGCCGTGGCTATGGCGGAGGTGTGAGCCGAAGCGTTGTCATGGTGGAAAAGCACTTTTTTCATCACCAAATAAGCCCTTTTTTTGCAATTCGGCGTCGGATCGGCCCAATAATTCGGCGTTATGCTCTTTTTCAGATAGTCGATGCAGATAATTTTTTGTGGATCACAGAAAACGGTGACTATCACTTTTCTGGCCGATAGGATAGTCTTCGCCTTCTTCGGAGCACGTTTGCCGGGTGAAGTCTACTGTTTTCACAGCTCTTTGGTCTCTGGTGTACACCAGTGGAGCCATGTTTTTTTGACAGTCACGAAAAGATGCAGAAACTCCTTCGGATTGCGCTTAAACAACGTCAAACACTTCTCTGAAGGGGTTCACGTTTGCGTTTGTTGTCCGTAGTGAGCAAAAGTTGCGTCCATCGGGCCGACAGCTTTCTCATGCCCAAAATGTAATGCAGGATATGACGCACGCGGTCTTTTGAAATGCCTACAGTCTCAGCTATCTCAAACACCGTCAATCGGCGGTCTGCTAATGCGAGATCGTGGATTTTTGTAACGTTGTCCTCCTTGGTAGCCGATTTTTGGGCACCTGGACGTGACTCATCAAAAATCGACATGCGAACACGTTGAAAGTCGTTAAACCAATTTATTACGGTAGCGCAGGAGTAGTCACTGTACACAGCATCGAAGCGCTCTTTGATTTCGCTGTGCGGTTTTGTCTTCCAAAAACAAGAATTGAATTACCAACCGATATTGCTCTTTCTTCATTTTCATGAAATCTGCGGCTACGCCGGCCAACACACGTGGTTAAAACAAAACTACGAGTTCGTCTACAAGAATGTAATACTAGTGATAGCGACATCGGACGGTGAGGCTAAGTACTTAGGGAAGCGCCCTCGTATACATAAACAAAATATTGACAAGAACGGTAGAAAGATGTATGTATATAAAAAAAATTATCCCCCTGTAAGTAAAATGGGCTGGTCACGTGATACACAATGGGCTGGTCACGTGATAATCATGTACGAAAAACAGAAACCTCAAAAGGTATCGGTTAAGAAAACTGCGGGACGGCGACCAGCAGGAAAAGCAAGGAAACGCTGGTTCAACTGTGTCGACTACGAGAGCATATTGCTACTCGGTTTCGAAAATTGGAGGATGCGGTTAATGGACCGAACGACTGGAGGCGCTGTTTGTGGGAAGCAGCCAAGGCCTGTGAGGGGTATAAGTGTTGTAGCAATGACGAAAACATCTTGGACTAAAATATTTCGGAAAGGATATTAGCATTTATGTAAAGTGTATTGCAGTCGAGAAATTAAATTTTAATTTACGTTCATATGACTTAAGGGTTTTCCATTGGCGACATAACAATTATATCTATTAACAAAACAAAAATATTTGAGATATTGAGTTCAAATTTACTTATTTATTTCGGTCATATGATCACCACGAGCCCGTTTACAGCGGTCGATTCTTTGGACCCAATTTCTCACCACTCTGGGACACATTTCGACCAGAAATTTGGCAATTTTGTATTTGATGTTGTCTTTGAGCTCGTCTTAGCATGGACCAGTGACTTCATATTACCCCATTAAAAGAAATCCAATGGCGTTAGAGCACATGAACGAGGCGGTCATTTGATCGGACCATTTCTTGAGATAACACTTTCACCAAATTTGCCTTTCAATAAATCGATTGTGAGGCGTGCTGTGTGGCTAGCGGCACCGTCTTTTTGAAACCACATATTGTTGATGTCAAGTTCATCTAACTTTTGTCACAAATAATCTTCCAGCATAACACAATATCGCTCTCCATTGACGATAACATGAAGGTCATTTTACTCTACGAAAAATAAGACCCAATCACACCTCCGGCATGAACACCGCACCAAACAGTAACTTTTTGCGGATGTAACGGTGTCTCAAGAAGCACGTGTGGGTTTGTTGCTGAGCAATAGTGCATATTTTGCTTATTAACAAAGCGATTGAGCCAGAAATGAGCTTCATCGCTGAAGGTGATTTTTCGATGAAATCCTGCATTTTGTTTAAGCTTTGCCAGAACCCAATTGGAGAAGTTTCAGCGTTTCGAATAATCAAATGGCTTTAGTTCTTGAGTCAAATTGATTTTGTAACCATGTAGGCCAAATTTTTTCATAAAACACGCCACATTGTCGTTTGAGCGATGCCCAATTCTTGAGGACGATGTGGAATCGACTGATTTGGCTCATTTTGAATCGATGCTTTTACGGCTGCGATATTTCTTTCGCCTCGAGCGGTAGGATGTCTTTTAAGCACCGGAACGTCCAATAGTAAAAATTTGGACTCTAGCATATCCACTATAGCATGCACAGCCTGTCGGATGGGACGATTATTACCGCCGAAATTTGGAGTAAGCACTCTTAAAGTAACGACCACCGACTCAGAATTTCGGTAGTAATTTTTAATAATTTCCGAACGTTGCTTGTTCGTGAACTTTGCCAAGATGACAATGTTGACTTTAACTAACGTTTTGACATTGACAGTTCATTAAAAAAAGTTTAAGGATACGTTCATATAAAGATGCAAAATTTGTATGTCTCTAATGGAAAACACTATACATGCACTAGTTTTCTATACTGTATAGATTTGATGACATAATTTGCGTAGATGATGAAGAAGATCATGGTGCAATTTAGTCAAGAAACTGAATTTTAATGAAAATTGATAAATGCGCCACTCGAAAACGTGAAATTTTAGAAAAATACGGAAATTCACTTAAAAGTGCCCTATAAAGGGTGAAACGAATTTCAGGATGGCTAGCCAGGTCAGTTTTTCCCTGTTTTATTAATGTTTGCCAGTTATTTTTGTGTTAAAACGGAGAAATTGATTTAATATCACTTCTCTTGAATTTATTTCAACCTCATTCAGGCACTTTGGAGTCCGTTTCCTTTTCTTTTTTTCAAAAGTTTTTTTCTCATTTTTTCACCTGTCAAACCTCATATACCCGACTTTTGGGCTCCGATTGGATCTGATTTAACATGCGAACACGTTGAAAGTCGTTAAAGCAATTTATTACGGTAGCGCAGGAGTAGTCACTGTACACAGCATCGAAGCGCTCTTTGATTTCGCTGTTCGGTTTTGTCTTCCAAAAACAAGAATCGAATTACCAACCGATATTGCTCTTTCTTCATTTTCATGAAATCTGCGGCCACGCCGGCCAACACACGTGGTTAAAACAAAACTACGAGTCCGATTCGACGGTACTGTTGACAGTAGCAGTCTACAAGAATGTACTACTAGTGATAGGGACATCGGATTGTGAGGCTAAGTACTTAAGGAAGCGCCCTCGTATACAGAAACAAAATATTGACAAGAAAGGTAGAAAGATGTATGTATATAAAAAATTTATCCCCCTGTAAGTAAAATGGGCTGGTCGCGTGATACACGATGGGCTGGTCACGTGATAATCATGTACGAAAAACGGATACCTCAGAAGGTATCGGTTAAGAAAACTGCGGGACGGCGACCAGCAGGAAAAGCAGGGAAACGCTGGTCCAACTGTGTCGACGACGAGAGCATATTGCTCTCGGTTTCGAGAATTGGAGGATCCGGTTAATGGACTGAACAACTGGAGGCGCTGTTTGTGGGAAGCAGCCAAGGCCTGTGAGGGGTATAAGTGTTGTAGCAACAACGAAAACATATTGGACTAAAATATTTCGGAAAGGATATTAGCATTTAGCTAAGGTGTATTGTAGTCGGAAATTAAATTTTAATATGCGTTCATATGATATTATGGGTTTTCCATTAACGACACAACAATTCTATCTATTAATAAAACAGAAATATTTGAGATATTGAGTTCAAATTTATTTATTTATTTCGGCGATATGACCACTACGAGCCCGTTTACAGCGGTCGATTCTTTGGACCCAATTTCTCACCACTCTGGCAGACATTTCGACCGGAACGTTGGCGATTTTGCACTTGATGTTGTCTTTGAGCTCGTCTAAAGTAGCTGGTTTATTGGCATGGACCAGTGACTTCATATAACCCCATAAAAAGAAATCCAATGGCGTTAGATCGCATGAACGAGGAGGCCATTTGATCGGACCATTTTTCGTGATAACACCTTCACCAAATTTGCCTTTCAATAAATCGATTGTGAGGCGTACTGTGTGGCAAGCGGCACCGTCTTGTTGACACTACATATCGTTAATGTCAAGTTCTTCCAATCCTGGCCACAAATAATCGTCCAACATAACACGATAGCGCTCTTCATTGACGGTAACATGACGGTCGTTTTCATCTACGAAAATATACGGCACAAACACACTTCCGCCATGAAAACCGCACCAAACAGTAATTTTTTGCAGATGCAACGGTATCTCAAGAAGCACATGTGGGTCCTGCTGACCAAAAACGAATATTTTGCTTATTAACAAAGCCATTGAGCCAGAAATGAGCTTCATCGCTGAAGATGATTTTTCGTTGAAATTTTTCATTTTCGTCATGGTTTGAATGATCAAGTGGCTTTAGCTTTTGAGTCAATTCAATCATGTAGGCCAAGATCTTTTCGCGAAATACGCCAGTGTCGTTTGAGCGATGCCCATTTCTTGAAAACGATGTGGAATCGGCTCATTTTGAATCGGTGCACTTACGGCTGCGATATTTCCTTCGCTTCCACGGGACGGCATCTTTTTGGCACCGGAGCGTCCAAAAGTGAAAATTTGGACTTGAATTCATCCATTATAGTACCAAAGCATCTCGGGTGGAACGATTATTATGGTCGAAAATTGAAGTAAGCGCTCTTAAAGTTGCGACCGCCGACTCAGATTTTCCATAGTAATTTTTAATGATTTTCAAACGTTGCTGGTTCGTGAACTTTACCATGATGATAATGTTGTCTTTAACTAACGTTTTGACATCGACAGTTCATTGAAAAAGTTTCAGGGTACGTTCATATAAAGATGCAAAATTGTTATGACCTTAATGGAAAACGCGTTACATGCACTAGTTTTCTATACTGTATGGATTTGATAGCATAATTTGCGTAGATGATGAAGGGAATCATGCTGCAATCTAGTCTAGTCTAGCAATAAAATTTGTATGATTTATGCGCCTTCGAAAACGTAAAATTTTAGAAAAAAGAAAATCCACTTCAAAGTTCCCTAAAAAGTGTGAAATAAATTTTATGAAGCCTAACCAGATCAATTTTTCCGTTTTATCAATGCTCGCCGGTCATTTTTGTGTTAAAACGGGGAAATTGATTTTATATCACCCCCATTAAATTTATTTCAGCTTGATTTGGGCACTTTGGGGGCAGTTTCCGTTTCTTTTTTCAAAAGTTTTTTTTCATATTTTCGCCTCATATACCAGACTTTTGGGCTCCGTTCGGAATCAGATCCAAACGGAGCCCAAAAGTCTGGTATCTTTTGGGCTCCGTTTGGATCTGATTTAAGCTAATTTTTATTTTGTGAAAACTTTTACAGGAACATTGGCCCTATATACCTGTAAAATTTCTGGATGGGGTAAATATTATGGGTTTGCATCACGTAACAAAATACATACCAGGCGGACAGCGGCACGATATTCATGCGAGAGTCTGTTCGAAGTGCGACGGTTTCAACTAAACTATCGCATTCCTACTGAAATCTTTTTGCCAATAGTAAGGTAGTTTTTGGGAAACTGGCAGTGGTCATTGCCTGCTTCACATATTTGGTGTTTAAAGGCGGATAGTGGCCATCTGATGGTTTGTGATGAGAGTCAAATGTATGTCTGGAAGGAGTTCTCTCTGATTCTAGGTGCTGATTCGCCGATTTGCAATGAGTGCGGTTGATGGCAGGTCGTTGCCGGTGGATAAAAATGAGCCAATTCATGATGGTTCAACGGTAGTCATCCTTGGTCGTAACACCGATGCCGTTGGTAAGAAATGTATTTAAGTAGCGACCATGGATGATGGTTAGCGGATCGTTGATGGATATGAGCGAATGCGTGATGGTTCGACGTTACCCATCCTTGGTCCCAATACCGATGGCTCATAGTGAAGGCACTTAGTGGGTAGTCCAGACGTCTTGCGCATCTGGGAGAGCTATACTCAGGGCGTAAGTAGCCTTCACCTCCCAACCACAAAAAACAAACACCGATGCCGCTGATGTGCAATGTATTGAACTGACGACGACGGGTGATGGTTGGTGGGTCGCTGATGGACATGAGCGAATGCATTGTGGTTCGACGGCAGGCGTCTTTGAAGTAAAACTCCTATACCTATGTATGTTCACCTAATATAAAATTTGTAGATGGGGAAATTTTATGATTTTGCGTCACTTAATGAAATGCGACACGATAGTTACGCGCCGATTAGTTGCATGTAATTCAAATTTCTTCGGGTTTTCCCAAAAAACTCAAAAGTGTTGTGAAATCTCAGCATGTGTAATTGTCCAATAACTAAAAACGTTATATTCACAAAATAAGAATCCTTTTGTTTTTGCTGACCAATTCGAAAAGATTTTGTGAAAAACTTTGCTAAGATACCCTATGCTTTTCATGAGTAAAGTAATCAATAAATTTTGATCAAAGAGCTCCTGACTTGTTTTGCAATTGCTTCTATATATTCAGACTGAAAGACGAAGACAACCAATAAAATTTTGTAAAACAATCAAAAATCCTGAAAAATTAATTTTGCTAACACATATTTATAAAGTCTCAATTAAAAGTCCGATGCCTTTAGGATAAAGCGATGCACAATTTTCTCTAATTGCAAGGGAATATAAGGACATTGCCATGACAGTACATACCATTTTACTACCGATTTACAATTGATACTTCAAATTATTTCCTTTTTTATAAGCTTTCCAGTTGTTTATTTCTTTCGTTAAAACCAGTAAAAAGCTAAACTGATACTAGGGTGGTAACTCCGCGATAAAAGTGAAGAATCTTTCACAATTTCAAGAGCTTGTATTGATAATGATGATGCAGAAAAATCGTCTTTATAAGAATCAAGTGGAGTAATAAGTTTAAGTAGACAAAAATAACTTAAAAAGAAAATTTTTGTTAACAATAATCCCCATAACTAGGTAAGCTGCTTGAGTTCCTCTCCCTCTGAAATCGATGATTCGTGAGAATAGACTAATACTTAAGACTAAGTGGAAAAAATCAATCATTCGAAATAATAAACTTTTTTCCCTACGCCCATCTCATCCTCTTGAATTTTCTCGCGATAAACACCAACAAGTTGTTATTTTCGACTTTATTCATATTTGTACATACTTCCTAACGCTCCATTCTTGTTTCTTTTTTCTTGTATACTTATACTTATTTCTCTATTCTTACCTGAGCCAATGACGCTTTGTGATAGCGGTGTGACAACAAATAGCGTCATATTGATCAGCAATCCAAACAATCAGTATTATATAGAAGGCGGTTGTTGTGTCGTTGAAAAATTCCGACATTATGGCTTCCATACCTGAAAAGGACACAAAACACGGAATGAGACCGGAGAACAGCACAATAATATATGTATATATTGTCGTAAAAAATAATATTCAGTGGCAAAAAGGAAGGAGAGAATCAAAACGAATCGTTTTCCTTTCAATAGAACACAACGCACGGGAACCAATGTTTTTCCAAGCTATCCTTATGAATGTTGACTTTGACAATACCCGGTGTATATCATTACGGGTAACAATATGCCATGTACACTTGGTAAAGAATAGAAATGGTTCTTGACAAGCGTTTATCCTGACAATCTTGAATTGGTGAAAATAAAGAAAGAAACTTTAGTTTTTCTGTTGGTTTTTTTGCTCTCTGTATTGCCCCTTCCCTGCCATATGGCAGTTCATATTTATTGTCAGCTCTTTATTTGTGACGCTACAAATAAGAATGAGGGACCATTATAACGCAGGCTGGAATGTACGCTAGAAATATTTAATGAATTTTATTAAGTTGACAGCAAAGAAACTTAACGAAAAGTTTGATCTTATTTTGTTTGTCCAGTGATTGAGACCTACAACTTCTTCCGCAGGAAGAATGCTTTTTGTTCATATCATAAGATGATACTTCATATTTAACTATTTATCACAGGTGTTAAATAAAAAATAACTTCAGATTGTTTGAATTTAGCTTTTCCAGTTTGTTTCGTTCTTGCTGTGGAAAGGTTTCAAAAAAATTTTTATATTTTTGCAGCAGCCTCGATATGAAACCACTACTAGCAGAAAGCGCTAGATAACGATAACTAATAGTATCACGCATCATAATAATTATACGAGTATGTTGAATTCAACAAGGTTACCGTGAGTCATCCCTCTTTCAGGGCTTCGAAAAATGATTTTACAAAACCCTATTAAAATCCCAACTTATCTGTCGGTCCATTCGTTTTTGCGACAACAAACTTTCCCGAAAACACATGAGCTACAATTTTATGATAAGATTCCAAACGCGGGAAAACTAATCTACTGGAAAAATTTTGAGCGGAAAAATCTGAAGTAATTCATGTAAGCAGGGTTATATGAGCAGAAGGATAACAAATACTTCTGCATTCATAATCGATTAACTTTATTACGAATAGTGTGATTTGAACAGTAGTCAGCGTGGTGTAGTGGTTAGAGTACGCGTTCTGTAAGCCGAAGGCCCCTGGTTTGAATCCCGTTGGCGACAATGAGATTCGTTTTAAAATATTTCCTTGAACAGACCATAAGTCTGTTCAGTTATGATACGTACTGGTCTAAAATTATAACGCATCGCAGCTGGGTGGACGGACACACGGCCAAAGTGTGGTACTGACTACAGGGTCTGAATAATAAGTAACCGAACTGACCTCAGGAAATTTTTTATTGGCAAAATATGAACGATTTTTCTTTAGAAATCTTCAAAGTAGTCCCCATTGGAGTCGATAACACGCTGATAACGGATTTTCAAATCCTCGAACGCTCCCTGGAATCGGCCACCTCGATGCTGTCTAGAGCCCTCGTCGTAGCACGTTGAACGTTTTCCAGAGTCCCGAACCGCGTCCCCTTAAGGTGCCTTTTCATCTTGGGGAACAGAAAGAAGTCCGCTGGTGCCATATCCGGGCTGTAAGGAGGCTGTGGCAACGTTGCATTCGACTGTTTGGCCAACTGCTCGGTGACGAGCAGGCAGGTGTGCGACGGAGCATTGTCGTGATAGAGGATCCACGAATCGGCGAACCCGGGCGGTTAGTCAACGGGGCACCTCTCTGTAGTACTGGCCGTTAACAGTTTGGCCGGGTGGCACAATCTATTTGTGAACAATGCCTTTCACGTCAAAGAAAGCAGTGAGCATCGACTTCACCTTCGATTTGCTCATGCGCGCTTTTTTCGGTCGTGGTGTCGCCGGTGTGTGCCACTCCGAACTCTGCCGCTTCGTCTCAGGATCGTATTCGAAAACCCACGTCTCGTCTCCTGTAATGACGTGGTTAAAAAACTCTGGTTCGGTTGCTCGATCATACGCTCCATTTTCACTCCGACGACGTAACTTAACACGCATTCCGCTTTCGCTCGATGCTATCTCTCCAAGCGCTTGGAGGCAACTGCTGCAGCCCGGTTCCCTTTGCCTAGACCCCCACCACCACTACAGCACCAGATACCGGTTAGCAGACGCTTTGACGGCGCAGGGTAGGCTCAGTTCGGTTACTTATTATATAGACCCTGTTTATCACCTTCTCAAGTGATGACGATACGTATGTGCAATCAAAATAATGAGATACTCTAACTATCTTTAAGCGAAGGCTTGAAATGGGCTGTTGAGTTAAAGCAAAAAAAAAAATGATTTGTTTTTTACATTTCGAAGGCGAACCTTAATCTTCAGCATACAACGTGGGGTTATTTTAACCCCAAGTCTTTTAAAATGCATCAAATTTTATGTAAAATACAACCAAATGCATTGAATTTGACATTAGCTGGAGGTTGCATGTTAGTGCATCAATTAACAGTGAAAAATACGTGCCGCTAGCAATGTTGCGGTGCAGGCACTCGCTATAGTTAGTTTGTGGGTACTTTTGACTCCACGTTGTACGAGACGTGGCAAAAGAAGTATATAGAGTCGAATACTGAGACAACTAAATTGCTTGATTCTTCACCTTCGGTACATCTATTATCCTTTTTATAATGCTAGGTATTTTTCAAGAAGATTTTCATGTACAGTGCAATGAGATATTTTTTGGTTTTTGTAAAAAAATTTTTTACAAAGACCTACTAGTTTCGCGACTAGTCTGTCCGTCCGTCCGTCCATCTGTCCGAGCGTAACAGCTAGTTTCCTAGCTATAGAGGCTAGAACTCTCAAACTTTGTGAACAGGTCAGAAGTGATGGTCTCTCAAAAGTTCAGGTCTTGCCAAAAATTTAAAATTTTTTTAAGGGGGGCCCCCCTAATAACGAATTGCCCTTAACCATTTTTTTTAATCAAAGGTAGTCGAGTGGGCTATCAAATGAAAGGACTTGATTAGAACTTTTAGAATCTGAAATAAAAAAGTCATTTTATGAATTAGGGGGTCCAGGGAAAGGCAAAATGTACCAAAAATTTGTGATCACCACCCCCCAAATTTTAGAGGCTTTGTTGGAGAAAACTGATTCTTTGTCAGATGGAGAACTGTTTCAAACCAGAAGTGATAGCGAATCAGATCACATTAGCGAGGCATCTAACGTATGCAGTGATACGGACGTCGAAGATGACGAAAAATTGCATAACCATCTTTGGACAACGCGCCATCAACGTCTCAACCATTTTTTCTTAGCAAAGATGGGAAAACAAAATGGTTTAAATCGTACCCAATTACCAATGTATGGACAAGAAGGGAAAATATAATTTCACATTTACCTGGATGTAAAAGCATTGCTCGAGACAAGAAAACTAAAGTTGAATGTTTCGAAATTTTTTTTACAGAAGAACTTGTGGATATGGTTTTGAAATATACAAACCAGAAAATTTCATTGAGATTGGTTAACAATACTTCCAATTCGTCATATAAGGAAACTGGCAAAGAATAATTGAAAGCCGTTTTTGGAATTTTGTATTTGGCAGGCTTATTTAGGTCCGGCAGACAAAGTGTAATCGATTTGTGGAGTAACAATAGTACTGGAGTCTAAAGATTTCGACAAACGATTCTAGACAAAGATTTTGATTCTTGGTGAACAGTTTGAGATGTGATGATGCATCAACTCGAACGGCACCAATTCGATATTTATTTGACATGTTCGTTAAAACCTGCCAGGATGCCTATACACCGTCTGAATATTTGACGATTGATGAAGAACTAGAAAGTTTTCGAGGAAAATGCTCTTTTCGTCAATACATTCCTTCCAAACCGGCAAAATACGGGTTAAGAATTTATGCTCTCGCAGAAGCTAAAACGTTTTATATTTACTGTGGAAAACAGCCTGACAATAGCCTATATGCAGTTAATAATAAGCCGTTTGGTGAGAGGTGTATCAGGATTTGGAAGGAACATCACCATGGATAACTTCTTCATGAGCTACAAAGTTGCTGAAAACCTGCTCGAGAACCATAAATTGATTGCTATTGGTACTCTAAGATCGAACAACTTTTTAAATCATGATAACGAGGTAGATCCAGAATGCGGTGACTGAAGAAAACCGGCTATTATATTATTTTATATCTCGACAAAAAACGGCGTTGATTTCGCCGATAAATTGGCTCGAGCATATGATGTTTCCAGTAACAGTAAACGCTGGTCTCTAACGGTGTTTCTTCAATGTTAAACCATGCTGGCATAAACTCCTTCATCATGTATCATACAAACACCGGTATTGAGAAGATTAGGATCAACCTTAGAAGGGAATTTATCAAGCGCTTGGGACTTTCATTGCTTGAAGACCATATCAGAAGAAGGAAAGACAATCCACATAAGCCACGAGATTAAGAGGACCGTGCATGAAATTTTGAATAAAGAAGTCCCAGGACCAGCGCCGAAGCAATCAAGAAGATCACAGAAATGTTCATTCTGTCCAAGGCACAAAGACAGGAAGACTGTCAATGGCTGCTTCAGCTGTAATGCATCTATTTGCAAAGAACATGCGAAACTGTTGCGCCAAAGTTGTATTGACTTAAGGAACGAGTTGTGATAGTTTTATTGAACATGAGAAACTGTTGTGCCAAAATTGTTTTGACTTAAGGAACGAATTGTCTTAGTTTTATTGACGTAAAGATCTGGTTGTACTTTTTTCAATAAAGCCAAATATGTATAATTTTATATAAAGAAATGAAAATAATACATTCTTGCATAAAAAAAAAATATTTGATTTTTTTGAGACAAGAACATCAAGTTGATTTTTTGCAAGAGTTATGAAAGTTTTGTCCTTTTTTTCAATTAATGTTGATTAATAGCATATTTTTTGAGTTTTTTCATTAGTTTATAAAAACAGAGAACGAAAAAGCTATGGTTGAGAACGTTCTATTCAATACATGCACAGGACAGAAACATTATTTTATGGGGTAAATCTGACCCCACGTTGTATGGGTGAGGAGTATTTTACACGTTGTATGCTGACGGTTAAATATAACAACAAAGTCACTACTCCCTGCAAATTCAATAACATATAAATAAATAAAAAATAAAATAATTTAACTGATAAATTATTTACTGTATAGTAGAAAATAATAAAATAAATTTTGAGCCACGGCTTCCCTGAGTTTAAGTTGACAAAAGATAAAAACAAAACGGACATAAAGTTTTGAAAGATTTTCCTATGTATTTTAACTTTTGTTTTATGATAGACGCAAGGAATCTGATTAAGCCGTGTAATGATGATATAAAATGCTCTTGTACTATAGCATAAAAACAATAGTCTGGCTTTGTCGACGAAGGCTAGTTATTGCTTTTTGCATTTTAGAGTTGAGATGAACCAAATAGACCAACAACTCCGCCGTAGCCGGTCCCAAGCCCGTTTGAGAAGGGAGGCGGAAATCTCTTGTTTCCCAAACCCACAGTTTTCATGATTCCTCATCCTAAATCCCATAACTAAATAGTAGTAAATGGTCTCGAAGTTACACATTGGGTTTACCGGTTCTTTAATAATCACCCATTAAATGCCGAGAAATGCTCATAACTGTTAATACACCAACAGCTCTGCTACTAAAGAGGGTGAAGGCGAGTCTTCAGTGCCTGATAACGGCATCGAAGTAATCACCATGCCGTCTGCATGGAGGTTGGACGATGGACTAACACAATACTAATCAGATTAAGTCAAGCTGACATGCGTTTCAAAGGTGACATTCCAGGCTACAATTTTCATATGGACAGTTTTGCATTTCGTGATTCGTGTCAAAAGTTGTATTCATTTGAAAATGAGTGAAATTTCTGAAGAAATTCTTTATATTTTACAATATCACTACGATAAAGGTGAGAATGCATAGCAGGCTCGTGTAAAAGTTTGTAGTGCCAACGGTCAAGACACTTTATCAAAAGCCACAGCCAAGAGATGATTAGATTGCTTTTGTTCTGGAAATTTTGATGTCAAAGATGCATCTTGCTCAGGTCAACGAATCACTGAAAAAGTCGATGAAATCTTTTAAAAAATTGAAGACCAACACATCAGCAGCCATGGCACTGCTAAGGAACTGAATATCCATCAACAAACAGTGTTTAACTTTTTACGCAAGGCTGGATACACAAAGAAGCTCGACGTTTATGTGCCGCATAAATTAACACAAAAAAATTTGATCGACCGAATTTTCATTTGCAAAATGCTAATATAACGCAATAAAATAGAGCCATCTTTGAAGCAAATCATTACGGGCGATGAAAAATGGGTAAGATACGAGAATGTCGTTCGAAAAAGATCGTCGAGGATGTCGTTCAAAAAAAGGTGAATCATCGCAAACAACTTCAAAGCCAGGATTGACACCAAATAAGGTTATGCTGTGTTTATGGTGGGATTGGAAGGGAATTGTTTATCATGAGGTGCTAGAACTTGGCCAAATACTCAATTCGGCTCTGTACTGTCAGCAATTAACCAGATTGAAACCAGCAATTCAAAAAAACCGGCCAGAATTGATCAATAGAAAGGGCATTGTCTTCCATCATGACAATGCCAGACAACACACATCTTTGATGACCCGGCAAAAATTGACAGAGCTTGGCTGGGAAGTTTTGATCCATCCACTGTATAGTCCAGACCTTGCACCATCAGACTACCATTTGTTTCGGTCTCTCCAAAACTTTCTCAATGAAAAGAAATTCATTTTAAAAAGGGACTGTGAAAATCACTTCGCCAAGTTTTCCGCCGATAAACCACAGAAGTTCTATACAGTTGGAATAATGGGTCCACTCAAAATATGGCAAAAGGTCATAGATAATAATGGACAATATGTACTTCAATAAAATCCATTTTAAATAAAAGAAATAATCAATCGAAAAATGGCAAAAAAAAAATGCTGAATCCTTTTTAGGCTTACAAGTATTTGCGGATGCTTGGGTTAGGGTCCATTGTTCACACCCATAGCAAAACACAGGTCTTATCACACATTTGTATACTTGGAGCCTTATTTTTCTGTTTATGCAGCTGGTCTTCAAGATCGTCAAACGTTCGATTTGCTTCGCACATTGACGCATTCATAAAATGATCTAGGTATCACCTGATGGCAACACACAAAACCAGATTACCCATGTTCTGATCCAGCAACGTTGGGCCACGAGCATACTTGACGTCCGCACATACCGAGGAGCCAATTGTAACTCAGATCATTAATTGATTAAATTAATCCATCGATGTCGTATGTCAAAGGCGTATTCGGCGAAGACTAGCCTGCTACAAAAATTTGATATCGAAAGGCTCCAAACGGTGTCAGTGGCAAAAAACCTCCATAAGCAGCTGGCTCTCATCTTATCAGACACATCGGTGATAACAAGCAACAATCTCTAGCTGAAAGTGAAAGTGGCTATTAAGACCGTGGCAGGACAGACAATCGGACATCAAGCCCGACGCAAGAGAACTGATTGGACCGATGATGAGTGCCAGAATGCGTTAGACAAAAATAATCGGGAGTACAAAGAATTCTTAGGTAGGAAAATCAGGATGAAGAGAGAACATTATGAAAATCTCAGAAGAGTAGCGAATAAGATCATTAGAATTAAGGAAAGAAAATACTACAACGACCAATTGAGAACTATCGATGTTAGCCTAGCGAGCAACAACACAAGACAAGCATACAAAGTAGTGAAAACCGTGACACGAGGTTATCAACCCAAAACCACACTCTGTCGTGATGACATCGGCAAAATCATCGCTGATGAAACCAGGATCAAGGAAAGATGGGCATTATATTTCAAGAACTAACTTAATCCTTAAGATCAAAGCCTATAGATGTTTCCGGAGAGCTTCCATTGGCACCGCCAACTCTGGATGATCAAGGGCCGAAGGAATCATAAATCGTCGGGCATCGACGTGATTCCAGAGGAGCTCATTAAATATGATCACAGCGGTGTTCAGAAAGCCATTCACAAAGTCATCCAGCACATTTGACAACAAGAACATATGCCGAAAGAGTGAAGCCAATCAAATATATTCCCTATCCACAAAAATGCTGACAAGTTATTATGAAGGCAAATCACTACTTTGTACGGCGTACAAAATATTTTCTAAAATCTTAGAAAATAAAATTGCATCATACGACAACAGTATTATTGGGGAGTATCAAGGTGGTTTCAGAGCAAGTAAATCGACGATAAACCAATTGTTCACAGTCAAGCAGGTACTTGAAGAAAGCTGGGAGTTCAGCATAGACGTACACCAAATTTTCGTTGACTTTATGCAAGCATACGACAGTCTTGATCGAAACGTACTGTATCAAGTAATGCTTTGCTTTGGTATCCCAGCCAAATTAATCGATCTTACCAAAATGAATCAAATGCCTTTGGCACAAATATTGGACTAAAGCAGGGAGATGAGCTGGCCCCATTGCTATTCAATTTGGGTCTGGCATACGTCATAAGGAAGCTACCTGTCGCTATACGAGGTACATGATTATACAATTGGAGCCAAGTAGTAGCCCTATATGGACAAATCAACATTTTGTCACGATTATTGACAACTGCCAAAGAACTCTTCCTGAAACTCGACAGCGAAGCAAAACCAGTAGGGCTACAAATTAATGAGAATAAAACAAAGCTCATGACGCAGCCGAGGGAAATCACCTCCAATACACAAAATATAACAGTTGGCGAATACAGTATCGAGAATTATAGTCAATTTCTGTATTTCGGTGCCAAAATGACGAGAACCAGCAATGATAGAGACGAAATACACAGAAGAATACAACTCGCAAATATAATATTTTATTCAGTTTTGACGATTTCGAAGATCAGCTGCATTCACAGGGAACAAAGGTCCAAGAAAATAAATCTGTGATAAGACCTGTGCTCTGCTTAGGGGTTGAAGCATGGACCGTACCTGAAGCATCCCGGGTCCTGAGGCGAATAATCGGAGCGAAGCTAGACGGGGACCAATGGCGAATTCGATACAACCATGAGCTGTATGAAATTTTTGTCGTTTTTGTCGAGCTGGAGGTGTTAACGATTGTAAGAATGCGGCAGCTGCAATGGGCTGGTCACATGAATCGTACGGACGAACAACGTTCCATAAAGGTATTTGTTGGGAGAAGTGTAAGGCGGAGACCTGTGAGAAAACCGAGGAAACACTGTTCTGACTTGGTCGACGAAGACAGGTCATCGCTGCTCGGATGTCGAAGCTGGAGGAAGCGGTTAATGGACCGAGACAGTTGGAGGCGCTTGTTGCAGGAAGCGAAGGCCCAAAAGGGGCGCTATGAAGAAGAAGAATGTGTTATATGAAAATTGTGGCGAGCCGGAGGTCTCAATGATTGTAAGACTGCGAAAGCTGCAGTGGGCTAACCACGTTAATCGTATGGATGAACAACGAATATCCAAAAAAGTATTCGCTGGGGTGATTGAAGGGCGGAGACCAGTAGCGAAAACAAGCAAATGCTGGTCTGACTCGGTCGACGAAGACAGTGCATTGCTGCTCGAATTCCGCAATTGGAGGACGCGCTCAATGGACCGAGACAGTTGGAGGCGCTATCTGCAGGAAGCGAAGGCTCGAGAGGGGCTTCGGTGATACTTTTATAAAAGGGTTTTGTTCCGATTCACTCGATTACAGACATTTGAAGATAAACTTAGCTTTCTCCATAATAATGATTTGATTGCAGGTGAATGCATCGGTTCGTTGATATACTACTCGTAGAGTGAGAATTAGAAGATCTCGAATATTTTTATAGGCTTTAGTAAGCATCCTGGATATAATATTAAGGTTTTGCTTTGACGATTCACTCCAACTGACCACCGCATAATGTAGCTTTGCTTTGCATTTAATACAAGTTTCTAAATATGTATTGGAAAATTTCCATATCTTCACAACATCCCTATCATTGGTGCTAGTTGTCTCCTCAAATTATTTATGTGTGGCAACCATGTCAAACGATGATTTATGGTAAGACCAAGATATTTAATTTCTGGCAGCCTTTGTAATTTTTCGCCGCTAATTTTTAAGGTCAACTTCTATGTCTTTCTTATTCTTCTGTTTAAAAATCATGTATTTTGTCTTTGTAGTATTCAATGCTAACTTGTTTTTGATAAGCCATGAACGATATTTTTCTAGATCCTCGTTGACGATATTTTCCATGGCAACTTTATCATGTCCTGAATAAAGACAGTATCATCAGCATATAATGTGTGGTGACCTTTTAGTCTACATATATTCAATTATTAGTATATAGCAAAAACAGGGTTGGAAAAAGTATGGAGCCTCGAGCAACACCTGATTTCATTGGTGCTAGATTGCTCAAGACATTATTAACTGATATTCTTTGGAGTTTTTCTTCGAAATAGCTTTTTAAACATTGATTTAGTTTGCCTTGAATATCATACGATTCAAGTGTTTGAAGTAACAGGTCATGATCAACCGTATCAAAAGCCTTCTTAAGGTCCACAAAAATTGCATTAACATAATCTCCTTTATCAAGACTTTCATTGATGTAACGTGAGACAGAAAGTAACGCATCGAAAGTACTCTTGTCCTTTTGAAAGCCAAACTGCTTCGGATGTATGATAGAATTGTCAATTAAGAAAGATTTTAAACGATTGTTTACAAGGTATTCGAATATTTTACTCAAGGCTGTCAAAAGTGCAACAGGGCGGCAATTATTCAGATCCAGATGATCTCCTCCTTTGAATATTGGAATTATTTTTGCCGGCTTCTCTTCGTCCGGAAATGTTCCATTTCTAATATGCTCCTTTATAAAATTTCCTAATAGTTCAGCTATCTCCTCTTTGACTAGAATAATTTCATGTCAATACCCGGTGCTGCATTTTTAATACTTCTCCTTTATTCTTTAGGTGAATATGGAAGATGGACTTAGATGGGCTGTTTGTAGTATAATAGCTAGTTGCCTTGTCCCCAACCCTCCTGAGAATTTTTCCACCAATCGTTGAAAAAAGTAGTTTAGTAAGTTTGCTGTTCCAACATTTGATGACATGACCCAGGGTGATGAATTATTTTTAACTTCATTTATTGTTTTCCATATTTCGTGCGAGTTGTCCGCCGCTGTTTCCAATCTTCTAGAGTAATATGAAAATTTAGCTTTTTTGATGAGACGTTTTGATTCTTTTAAGGCTTGGTTATACCGATATTCAAGTGAGTGATCTTCAGCGTTCTTCTTGTATTTTTTATAAGCTTCTTTTTGCTAACACTAGCCTCGATAGTTTTCTTTGTTATCCATGTATGTTGTTGACATCTGATCTTTTTCTCAATGGTAGAGTCATGCATGGACTCTGTAATCATATTCTTGAGCTCCATTAGGTTTTTAAGTTTTCGGTTTGTTAGCAACTGTTAAAATTTCGATTTGAAAAGATTGTTGTCTAAATCTCGTAATATTTTGTGATTAGGTTTTGCTCTCTGAGACTTTGACCATGGGCAACAATTTTTAGAACACGATGATCTAACTCCGCCCAGTCTTCAAGTGTGAATTTAGTGTTTTCAGCAATTTTTTCCTCATTTGTTGTTTTATGATCCAGGCAGGTACTTGAAGTCGGGTGAGTAATTTTTTCTTTAATGACAATAACCGCTCCGTTTGTTTCCAGGTTATCCCTGTACATCCTCGAATCTGAAGATTCTGCAATCACGTCTATGCTTGTGTCACCAACTGTGATTAGATTTTTTTCAGTAGAGTATAATGTATCTATTGTATTACTGTGCAGAAGTCATGCGCATTTGGCCAGCCCATTCCAGTTTCTTCAGTCTTACAATTGTTGAGACATCTGGCTCGTCAAACATTTCATACAGCTCATGGTTAAATCATATTTGCTATTGGTCCCCGCTTAGCTTCGCTCCAACTATCCGTATCCAGACCCGCCGATCAAAAGCGTTCAACTTGTTTGCGGATGTTTAGGTTAGGGTCCGTGTTTCACAAACATAGGAGTAGCATAGCACAGGTCTTATCAGAGATTTGTATACTTGGAGCTTTGTTTTCTTGTGTATGCAGCTGGTCTTTAAGATCGACAAACTTAATGTTGTGTTGTGTTCTTCGGCGTGTTTCGTCACTTTCATTGGCGATTTCGTTATTTTGTCGCCTTAATACACAAATTCGCCCGAATTTTCGATGCTGTATTCGCAAAGTGTTACACTTTGAGCTAGTTTTGCTTCAATATCGAGTTTCAGGAAAAGTTCTTTGCCGTTCGCTAATGACCGTCACGAAAATTTTATGTCTTTGCTGGATTTGTATAACAACATACCTCATGTATTGACAGGTAGCTTTCTTGTGGCGTATTCCAGAGCTAAATTGAATAGCAATGTGGCCAGCCCATCTTCCTGATTTAGTCGCATATTTGTGTTAAAAGCGTCGTTGAGTTAGTTACATGGGAGGCTATTGACCTCATTGTCATTTTGGTAAGACAGACTAATGTGGCTGGGATGCCAAAGCAAAGCATTATTTGGTACAGTACGATACGATCAATACTGTCGTATGCTTGCTTAATCTCAACGAAAATCTGGTGTACGTTTATGTTGAACTCCCAGCGTTTGTCAAGCACCTGCTTCACTGTAAACAATTGGCCTATCGTCGATCTACCTGCTCTAAAGACATCTCCATACTCCCCAAAAATACTGTTGGCGTAAAAATATTTAAAAATATTTTGTACACTGTACCAAGTAGTGATATGCCTCTACAGTTTTTGCGTTGTAGCTTGTCACCTCTTTTGTCGATAGGGAATATTATTGATTGGTTCCAATCGTTTGGGATATGTTCTTGTTGCCAAATGTGCTAGATGACTTTATGAATGGCTTTCTGAACACCGCTGCCACCATATTTAATGAGCTCTATTGGAATGTCGTCGATGCCTAGCGCTTTATTATTCTTTTGGGCTTTGATGGTGCAAAAAACTTCATCCAGATTTGGTGGGGCCAATGGAAGCTCTCCGAAAACATCTATAGGCTCCGATGTCCTGGAGCTGTGCCGAGGATTAAGGTTCTTGAAGAATGATACCCATCTTCTCTTAATCATGGTTCCATTAGCGGTATGTAGCCGATATCATCACAGCAGATCGTGGTCCTGGGTTCATAACCTAATTTCAGGATTTTCACTAATTTGTATGCTTGTCTTGTATTGTTGCTCGCTAGACTTACATCGATGCTTCATTATTGGTCATCATAGTATTTTTATTTTTTTTCTTATTTTCATAATGTTCTCTCTTCGTCCTGGTTTTCCCCACCTAAGTATTGTTTGTACTCCTGATTCTTGTTGTCTAAAGCACCTGACTTGATGTCCGAACGCATGTTGTACCACGGTCGTTAATTGCCGCTTTCACTTCCACCCATAGCTCGTTGCTCGTTTTCCGCGATGCGTCTGATGGGATGGTAGTCAGCTGGTTGTTGAGGGGCTTCGTGAAATTTTTGACCACAGACGCCGTTTGGAGCCTTTCGATGTCGGATTTCTGGAGAGGGCTGGTCTTCGATGAATATGCCTTCGGCAGACGACATCAATAAGTCAATTTGATCAAGTAATGATCCGAATTACAATTGGCTGCTTGGTACGTACGGACCTCAAGTATTTTCCAGGCCCAACGCTGTTAGGTCATAACATGGTCGATCTGGTTTTGTGTGTTGCCCTCCGGTGATACCCAGGTCATTTTATGAATGCGCTGATGTGGGAAGCAAGTCGAACGTATAACTAGATCCCTGCTACATGCAAAGTCAATCAGGAGCTGGCCGTTGTCATTTGTTTCATCGTGTAGGCTATATCATCCAGTCGTTCCCCGTTGAGATATCTCATTGCCAATTTTAGCGTTGAAATCACCCAGAATTATTTTTGTGTCGTTTGTAGGCAATGTGGGGACTAGTCTTTCCAGTTGATTGTAGAACTTTTCCTTCGTTTTTTCGTCCTTTTTTCGGTTGGGGCGTGTAGGTTTATCAGCCAAATTTTGAATAATTTCGCATTATTGCTACGTTAATTGTTATTGTAATTTGTGTTTTTTAATTGATATGAATAACTAGAGATACGTTTAACATGTAGGTTAGGAATATTTAAAATTCGTTTTTTTTTTTGTAATAACGATGATTAGAACTAAGTTTTTATTAGTTGCAAACACACATAACACTTTTTCGTTATGTTCTTTTTCCAATTAATTGATAGTATTCAGTAATTTTCCTTTGGTAACATTTGATATTGTTTTTTGATTATTTTTTGATAGAATATTGTTTAAACTCAGAGTGCCATTAAGTTTTTTGAATACTTTAAGGTTTTGAACTTTGCTTTATGTTTTAACAAAACTCTATCAATGAAGCGCAGTTTAGTTTGAATACGCTTAAAACGCTTTTCATAAATTAATGCGTCCATTATTCGTCGAGAAAATTTATAATACTCAAAAGGAAGTGATTAATTTCCGGTAGGCATTTAATAATAAATTTCATCCAAACGTTGGTATTTGGATTGACTCAAGAGCTTTTGGCTTGCTTTAATGTTAATTCCATAGAACTGAAAGTAAATTAAGAAGTATGTTAACGTAGAGGAAAGAGGAAAAGCCTAAGGAGAGTATTAAAGGAAAGAAGGGTGGTAGAACAAAGATTAGTTGGCTACACATTTTGCAGCGGAATGTTGCAATAATAAATTTTCGATATGTATCTCACCGATCAGTTATTAGTCTTCAATAGAAAATCTTATGCTTCTGAATGAAATACTAAAATTTGCATTTTCACTGCGTGGAATTAACTTGAAATTTTTGAAAGTGATGAACGTCTCTAGAATTACTTGACATAGACATAACTTAGCAAGCACAACAAAGTGAAAAGTTAAATTGAGTGCACACTTTGATCTTTACTCAGACTACTCGTCAAGGAAACAGCAGTTCAAAAAACCAAAGTGACAATGATGGCAGCTATCTTTTCACAAGCTGATGCTTATTGCCACAACAGGATATAGTCAAATAGTCGGTTCCAAGTCTTATTACCGCCCCTTAGTCTTTGACCAATTCAAAGTCTATACAGACGACATTATAAATTGAACTGAGTGAAAAAGAAATTTTATCGCGAACAATTTTGTTTATGAACATATTTTTGCTTTGCCTTTTGGACTGCACCAATGAAGATGACATGACATTGGTGAGGATACAAAAGCTATAGCTGCTTGCGAATGTTTTCATGGTATTCAATTTTTTCGCAGAAAATAACGGGAAAGCCCATCCGTCTTAGTGGTCCTTTGTTATTTGATTTATAACTAGAAAAATCTACAGATGAAAGCTATGCTTGGTATAGTAGGTATTCATCGTTTGGGAAAAAACCCAAACATTGAACAGGACACAGCAAACAACAGTCTATGGTAAACGACTTCACACATTTAAGTATTTGAAACTCACAGGAAAAAATAATTAATTTTAAATATGGGGCGGTATTAAAAGAGCGTGATAAAGTTATTGGTTACTAGCTGTCCCGTGTAAAAATTCCTCAGGTACATTAGTGAAGTAGGCTTTGTCCGCACAAATTCATGTTGGTGCCTGAAATACAAGTTAAAAACATGGATGTTAGGATTAGCGAGAGTATTAAGCGGGTGAATAAGGTCCTGTAAGATGCTAGCTACTTTTTGGAAGATATCAATATACTAAAAATGCCAAACCCGCCACTCCCTAGAATACGATGCCAACCAAAAACCCATAAAAAAGGAGAAGAGCAGAGAGAGGTTGCAAAGTGGATCATCACTGAGTGCAATAAAATAGGACATACGTACGGTGACAGATCAATCAAAAATTCGTTTGAATTAGTTGACAAACTAAGAAGTGTACAGGTAGCCGATGACCAGATATTAGTTTCTTTCAACGTGCAATCGTTGTTTCCTAGTACGCCAGTAAAGCAAGCAATCGAAAAACATGACAGTTCTATAGAGGGAAGGAAGAAAGCGGGCCAATACGGAAACCTGGCTAGAATGTGTATGAACGAAAATTATTTCACATTCAGGCGCGAGTATTACAAGGTTACCAAAGGATTAGCAATGGGTAACCCTTTTTCACCATTGTTGGCGGAGATTTTTATGACGAGCATTGAAAAACGAATCCAAGAACAACAGTTTATGCCAAGGATCTGGTGGAGAAATGTGGATGATGTAATAGCGTTGGTACCAAGAGGAAAAGCGTTTGAAGTACTTGAGCAGCTCAACAAAGTGCACAATAATATACAGTTCAAGATGGAAATGGAAAAGGGAGGAGTGATACCGTTTCTAGATTTGCAGATCATTCGAAACAATAGTCAGCTAGAATTTGATATATACAGGAAGCCAACAAGCACTCAGAGAACGATTCCAGCCACATCCGCTCATACATGTCTTCAAAAACTTGCAGCATACAGGAGTATGATTAATCGTCTCGAAAAGTTGCTTTTATCGGATGAGCGGTATAGGAGCGAAAAGCTTTACATCATGGAAACAGCGGAACTGAACACCGATCTATATAATAATAATTCAAAACTCATAAATCTAATTAGGTAATAAGGGTTAAGTTATGAATGTCAGAACGAAAAAATACTACTGTGAAAGTATGTGCTTAGTTTCAAAAAACCCTCTAGTATATAAAGGTAGTTTAAGGTAGGCAGGAAGTAGTGTACTGAGGATGACTGTATGTTGCGGTCGAAATGCGCATACACACACAATAAAAACAAATAAAGTCGAAAAACGAAGCCTTTGAAATTTTTATTCTTATTTAAAAAAAAATGGATATTTCGTGTTGACTAAGAATAGGCGTAGGATTTGTAGATCACGATCTTTTTGAAGTAAAACTTTTTTACGCACGCTTGACTTGGGCAGTAAGCTGGTGAATGCGTTACGAAAAGTGTGACCGGGCGAGGCGAACGGAAGTTGAGAGGAAGATATATGTTAGTGAAGACAGAAACAACATTTACATCCCGAACTTTGATTGTATTGCGAAATTTAAGAGCAAAAATGTTAGATCAGCAAGAGTGGAAATTTATCAGAAATCAAAGGATGTCTCGAATAAAGTAACTTCGAACATGGACATTTTATTACGATATATTCGTGAAATCGATATTGGTCAATCATCAATTGGTGATATATGTGCTGTTTTGGACGATGGAACAAACATCATAATGCTAGTTGTTTACATTTCACCCAATAACATAGTTAATAATATTGTAAAGTTTTTATATAAAAGACATGATTTACGGTCGAATAGGCTTTGAAGAATTAGAAGAAAACTATCATACGTTGCCACTAATTTTATCAAAAGATTTCAATGTCAATTTCTTGTCCGAAGATAGACAACTCTTGGTAAACTTTCTACAAGATAAATTAGAACAACAAATGAATAATAACCAAAATGAGTCTATCACAAGACATGGAACAACAATCGATGCAGTTTTCTCTAGATATCTTTCTAATTTTTATTCGAAAACATATGTATATTATTTCTCATACCATAAGCCTATGGTCTCGGACTTATAATCAACTTTAGTAATTACTGATGTATCCAATAATGAAAACAATGAATAGAAATAAAAAATCTATTCAAAAACATTAATTCATCAATGAAAACCGATAATAAATTTAAATATTTGTAGGATATTAAATATATATATATATATATATATATATATATATATATATATATATATATATATATATATATATATATATATATATATATATATATATATATATATATATATATATATATATATATATATATATATATATATATATATATATATATATATATATATATCGGACGGATTGGCTAAATAAGTGGACAGATGGCTGCTGCGAGGAGAGAATACACCCAACGGGAGTATGCAGAAATGCATTACCTGTATGGCTTTTGCGACGGCAATGCCCGGGCTGCTGCCAGGGAATATCGTCAACGCTACCCTAACCGTGATCGTTTTCCGGACTACAGGGTCTTTATGCGCGTACATAATTCCTACATGGAGGGAGTCTTACCCGGTCAGCATGCTCCAAGAGCAGGCAGACCAGTGGTGCGACTTGAAAATGAAGATGAAGTGCATTTATTGTAAAATGTTTTATTTTATTAAAACAATTATTTCACAATCTTTGTTTTGTTTTTTCTTCCTAGAAAGATATTAGAGGCACTCATGGCCATGTGTTATACCTTTTCAGAATCCCTATTAAATGCGCCAAAACTTATAATACAGGGTCACTTTTCGGTAGAGTATTTTTTTTCACAGGGGGGTCCGAAGTAAATAAGAAGTTATGATTTGAGAAAAAAAAAATCGTAAAACTCAATATTATCTTCAACACACCCAATAAACAACCATAAATAGCATGTCTAACGCAAGGACTCATCAGTACCAATCTAGTGAAAAATTTTTGAAAATTTTTTCGAATTTTTATAAGAATTAGTAAAAATAGTTAATTTTCTCATAAAAACACAAAATAAATTATAACTCTGCAGGGTTTGACTTTAAAGACCTCGCGTAGAACAATTTTTTGCAGCTGATGACCCCATCTAACCCCTAGTTGCGTTTGATCCACGACTTTTTGACCACCCTGTATACGAGGTGTGTTCAAAAAGTATCGCGAATTTTGAATTTTCGCGGGTTACGTATATTCGAATTTCGATTTTTTTGTGGCGTTATGTTGGTACTCATGTCTGTCACTTATGCCGACAAGCTCGGCCATTTTGAATGTTCACTTGATTGGTGATAGCTGCTTTACTTGCACGTGTTTTCAATCGTTTTCGATTTTTACTTATTCAAAAAAATGGATCAAAGAACGTGTATCAAATTTTGTGTGAAAAACGAAATTAAGTGCGCAGATGCATTCCGAATGTTGACTGTGGCATACGGAGAAGCTACCTTGGACCGAAGCAACGTTTATCGGTGGTACAAAATGTTTTTAGAAGGCCGAGAAGATGTGAACGACGAAGAGCGTGCCGGACGCCCGAGCACTTCAACAACAGACGAAAAAATTAATGAAGTGGAGAAAATGGTATTGGCCAATCGTCGAATCACCGTTAGAGAAGTTGTTGAGGACCTAAACATATCGATTGGCTCGTGCCATTCGATTTTTATCAACGATTTGGGCATGAGACGGGTCGCCGCGAAATTCGTACCAAAATTGCTCAATTGCGACCAAAAACAGCAACGCATGAACATTGCTAATGAGATGTTAAACTCTGTCCGCGACGAACCAAATTTGCTCCAGAGAATCGTGGGTTTATGGTTATGACGTGGAAACCAAAGCTCAATCATCTCAATGGAAGCTGCCGCATGAACCAAGACCGAAAAAAGCGCGCCAAGTTCGGTCGAATGTGAAAGTTTTGCCGACAGTTTTCTTCGATAGCAGGGGCGTGGTGCATCATGAGTTCTTGCCACAGGGAAGAACGGTCAATAAGGAATATTACCTGCAAGTTATGCGCAATTCGCGCGAAGCAATCCGCCAGAAACGCCCGGATTTGTGGGAGAACAAAAATTGGCTTTTGCACCACGATAACGCCCCTGCTCACACATCGTTGCTTGTGCGCGACTTTTTGGCCAAAAACAACACACTAATGATGCCGCAGCCACCGTATTCCCCAGATCTGGCCCCCTGTGACTTTTTCTTGTTTCCTAAACTGAAGAGGCCCATGAAAGGACGACGTTACGCTACGCTTGACGAGATAAAGACGGCATCGAAGGAGGAGCTGAACAAGATTAAAAAAAAATGATTTTTTGAAGTGCTTCGAAGATTGGAAAAACCGTTGGCACAAGTGTATAATATCTCATGGGGATTACTTTGAAGGGGACAAAGTAGATATTCATGAATAAATAAATAATTTTTGAAAAAAAACCAAATTTTTTGAACACACCTCGTATATATATATATATATATATATATATATATATATATATATATATATATATATATATATATATATATATATATATATATATATATATATATATATATATATATATATATACATATGTATATATACACATAGATACATATAAAAAGAAGTTTTACTTCAGTCGTGTTATTTATTAATGTGGATTTTAAAAATTTAATTTGGCAGCTGTGTAACAAACGTCGAAATAAACTAAATGCATTCGGTTTAATACTCATTGAATCCATTTTGTATCGCTTACAAAGAACGGCAATGACCAAGATGGCTACTTTCATAAGTGGATTCTCGAATTAACTTTTAAATTTTAAGAAATTGTATTAATCGCACATCGAAAATATTGTGCCCACATTGAACAATTGCATACAGCTCTAGTCAAGCCTGAAAATGGTCTGTAAGACTTAGAAATAAAATGAAACAGCGAAAAGAAACAAAAGAGGTGAAAGAGGAAGCTGCCTCAAGCACTTAAAAGCCTGCGGCAGATCAGCCGCCCGAGGGTATAAATGACAATACCACGCACACGTCGCTGTTGGCAACATATCTGCCACCGCATCTCTAATCAAGGCGGCAGAACGATCATCGATTGCATGTAGCAGCCGCGGATACAGCCATCATACTTGCTTGTGCCCTACAAGATAGGGGAACCTAACTCACCAAGATGAGTGCTGATGAGTGCTGTACGCTCGGCGCTACCGTACAAAGCAGAAATATGGGGCGAAGCTCTCGGTAAGGTGGTATACGAAAAACGCTTGGCACAGGTATAGAGAAGAGAAGCACCAAAGATTGCATCTTCATATCCGACATTTTCTGATTAGGCGGTGAGAGATATTCTATGCGTGATACCTGTTGCCTTCCTTGCTAGTGAGCGCTACGCTATTTACTTGCGCCAGAAACGTGCGCGAGAACGCGAGTGAGACGGTTGCCTGCGAGAGGAGACAGCACCCACCAAAGACATATAAAGTAATTGACGCAAAATGAGCTTATTTTCATCCATACGTGAGTGAAGTACTTTTACTACATACATGCCTTCCTCTCGCATGCGAATTGAAATCCCCCTACCTTTCACGCCGCTAGAGAATCCACACACTCAAGTGGCTCTCTAGTTGCTCTCACAGAAATCCCACTCCTCTTATACCTAAACCCCCGAATTGTCAACAAAATATCAACCATATGACTGAAAACATATGATTAGTAAAAATTCAACATTAATGGGAAACGTCTAATCAAGTTGAATTTGAAATTGTACACAAAACAATTTTTTAAGATAAACCATGTTGAATCTAGTGCAATAGCGTTGCAAATGTGATAATTTATCAAACTGAAAAGTTTGTTAAGGATCGCGAGTGTTTTTGTGTCGAAAAATGAAAAATGTAGTGACGTGTGTGGGATTATAAAAACAGCTCTAGGAAGCATGTCAGGCACGTATCCTTCGTAGGGTAGGTCATGCTCAATCTTTTACATCGTTCAAGGTAGAATACCCGCACGGAAAATTGATTTAGTTCAAGATGCGAAAAGTAGTGGGAGACGTCACGTCAAAGTTATTTGAAATTCGAATCAACAGCTAATAACGCGCCAACTTCACGCTACATGAGAAAGTGCTTCAATTCTCTCGATGCATTTCGTATCCACTCTCTCTGAGATCTATGGCACCCACTCAACGATTGGCAACTGTCTTGGGTGAATCGCACGAAGGGAAGGTGGACTGTGCGCCTCATCCCGGATGTGAACCATGGCTAAATCGAAGGTATAGTGAGACTGACATCTATCTGCCCCAGTATTTGAGCGGGCATGAGTTTTTTCAGTCTTACCTGTCTCCCTGGATTGTCGGTTTTGCCCAAGAGAGGAAGTCGATGCCTACCGCCCATTTTTTGCGTGCAAAAAATGAGATAAGCTCCGGCAGGACCTCTATGTGGAGCCCAACCCGGATAGTATAGTCGCGGTAACGCTTGAATCGTTTGACAAATAGAACCATGTTGCATATTATGGTCGGGCAGTCCTAAAAGATAGAAGTGACTCACAGTAGTCGGAGCTGGGGGATCGCTTGTCTGGTAATTCCTTGTTCTCCCTCCCTTCCCGCTAGAGGAGGGATCGCTCAGCTTGAAGACGTCTCACGGCGTAACAAAACGAAACCTGGCCCCAGAATAATGTGTCAAACGATCTCAGGTTGGCATGGGCGGTGTTTAGTGGATGTTCCAGCCGTTTGCGAACATGGGAGTCCAACACTCAGTGCATAAATGGCATTCACCTCCTAGCCACAAAAAAAAAACGATAGGCAAATTTCAGGTGACGATATTCATCTACCACCTACACCGGAAATATGCACCAGTATGAAAAGCGATCTCGCCGTGGACGCGTAATTATGTTGCGCCCTGCAACATAGGTGGGCGATCGATTCAATGACAGCACATACTGACAACGCAGGGATACGACCACCTCTAGGGAAAACATCTGATATGCGTCAGCATATTCAAAGTACAGAAGCGGCCGGCGTAACATATCTTGTTGGTTCTTCACATCGCAACTTCGCAGTAATCAACACGTTGCCACGACGGCACGACTTCGATCTTATATTTGTACTTATTGTTTCAAGAAATATATTCAATTTGTTAGATATAACCCTCGCCAGTTTCATTTATCCTTAAAGCCAAAGAAAGTAAAACAGGCAAAAAAAGTAGCACCGCTACTTGCCGCAAAGGTTGAGATACCTCATGCTGAAAATGCGCCAGTCGTTTGAAATAAAGAAACTAAACAACCCAATGAGAAGTCGGCAAACAAATTAACGCTCAAAATAAACAAAGCAAGGTTGAAAAGAAAACAGATGCAAATTTAGCAGCAGCTTCATTGAAGAAAGATTCACCAATCTCGATGGTAAATTCGGTAATATCAATTTTATCGCATGTATGTACGAGTATATTTAACACGAGATGATATTCAAATACTTATTGGTAATCTCCTGAACAAACAATACGATGCTACATCTAGTTGTTCTGAATAGAGCGACGATATTGTTCAAAAGCTACACAAGAAGCTCAAGGGAAAAATAAGGCAGTCGAAGAATCAAACAAGCCATCTCGGCAGGTATCCAAGCTGAACTACGAAAACTTTCAACAACCCTTAGTAATGAAAGAGTACAGCACAATGTATCTGTTAAAGCTTGGATAGAAGAAATCCAAAGTTGACACCAGAACCATATTACAATTACAAACAAGCTCGGGCAGTTCATACAAATTTTCGAATAACGGAATCTGCCGACATATGTGGTAGTACTTATGACTGCGTTCATAGACACAGCAAAAAATTCGCGATCGATATGCTACGTTAAGGGTTCCCCTCTACATCGACATATTATTCGATGCTTGCGCTATGTCCCGGTTCCGTCTTCGATTCGCAGCTGCCTTCAAAGTGAGTAAACGGCGGATGAAATTCTTCGACACGCACGTTCGGTTAAATCACTTGCGTCGCACAAAAAAATCAAAATTTTCACACCAGACGGAATCTAATTTGCATGAATGTCGGGCAAAATTTCACTCAATAGACGGGCCACGAAATCTCACGACGGTTCCTCGACAGAGATCTATCACTCCGACACTTGTCAATTCGATTGGGGCTGCCATCTTGAAGGCCTCATCCCTCTCCCAGACCAAGCCACAAGTTATTACAATACTGCCAGCAGAGGTTCATTTTGCTGAGTTTTAGGGCAAATCTAGCTCGAGCGCTTGCAAAGCATCATTACTACTAGTGGGATGTGATGATTTAAATTGAAGCCTGCAGAAAGTATACCACTGCCCAGTTTTTGAGTGATCGGTATAATTTTTTATCGAAATAGATGGTGACTATCGTCCAGTTTTTCATTCTTCTTCTGTAGGAACAAACAACCTAAAATTTTGATTCAGAAAGGGTTTAGCGATTGCATAGTCGATATTCCTTGAGGTTTGCGTGGTCAAGGTCTACAGTTTAGTCTTTATGCGACATACAGGTATATTGCATATTTCAACACAAACTGGACTGTTGAAAGCCAACGGAGTAGCACTAAGGGTACCCTTGTAGAGGTTCGTTAGGAGTATTCGAACAATGTCTTTTTCTTCTGGTGGATGTTCTTTTTTATGAATGGCTATCAGACTGCTACACTGTACAGCAGAACAGGTTTCACTACAGCGATGTAGATCCAGGAGGCAACACAAAGCAGCAGTCCTCAAGGGCTTCTATGTCTCATTTGAAGATGTATGTAGCATAACACGAACTTTTTTCGATATATTTCTTTCAATAGAAACTTCAAGTTTAGAACAATTTTTAAGGTATTTTGCAGCCTGCATTCGTAATTTATATTTCCTAGTAAAGAGCAGTACTTCGTTTTATGCGGGTTGACATTTAAACTACTACTATCTAAGCATCATTACGACAGGAATAATGAATGAACTGCATACTGGCCTTTCCGGACTTTACACTGAAGAAAAAATGTTACGAACTCTACCTAAAGCAAGCATAACTGTATGTTCTTCTTCTATTTCTTCTTCTGACACAGAGCAAAGAGTCAGACTTAATTCAGTTTCTGACAAAGGGAAGGCAAGATGACTCGGCTCAATGATAGTATGTGGACCCTTGAATCTGCGATTACTGAGTACGAGACTCTAGCATGGCTAAAAAATTAGTTAGATGCACAATGTTATAGCTCAGGTAAAATAAACACTTTAAACATAAAGTCATTTTTTCATCAAATTGGCGATTTAAGCATAAATTTTAGGTTATCTACCAGTTTCCAGTATCGAATTAAACTATTTTTCAAATCTCCATATTGCATGGACTTTGCGAGATGAAAAATAAATAAAACAAAGGAGAATGAAAGCAACAACTCCCGTGAAGTGACTCACGCTGTGTTTCATACAACTTCGCTGCTCCTGTCCGTGAGACCCTAGTATCGATGGACTTTCGTAAAAGAACAAAATACCTTAAGACGCGCTTTGTTTCCCTTATCGACGTTTGCAATTATTTTCTTTTAAACGTTGTCGTACGCTCCAGATCTCCCAAAGGAAATTTAAACCGACCTTTCATCGGTTAAAGACGTGAAGTCTCGGTACGTACCATCGGACTGTACCCAAAATGTCAGCTAGTCCGGGCACTCTTAGTCTAATCGAGGTGGCTGCTTGTAGGCTAGCTAGTCCAGACAGAAATTTCGGTAGCAGATCTTACGCTAGTAGACTAAAACCAGCCGCGATGTTTACAGCACGCGAATACAACTACAGTGTTTACAGCCCATTAGAAGCGGTACTAATTATGACAAAAACGACAATGAATACAATGACAGTGAAGACAGACGAAAAACGGAGATGAACGGACAGTTTTGTCCACGGCGTTCATGAGCAGTAAAAAAATGATGCGAACGCCAGCTCGTCCTCAAAACGAAGAGCGGGAAACACTGCAGGGCGTGCCAGATATTGAAGCGGTGGGGGAAAATATAAACAACATCGAGAATTCGATGGTTACTGCTGCGATCGCTGCTAAAGCGACAGAAGCAAAGGTTGTAAGTCTCGAAATAATGAACCATTCTGAAGTCCACAAATAGATCACAGCTGGGAAAGAAAGGAGTGACCAAAGAAATAAAGCGCCGCTGTGTGATTTCATCGCCACCGTCGAAAATGTGGCAGAAGTACTGTACTCAGAAACGAAAATCGATCACCTCTCTTAAGAAAGGTGGTCGCAAAGTACAATCGCCGCCCAGCGAAATGAAGAAGAGAGACTAACCCGAAAAGCGAGAAATATTCTAAAGAGAATAAAATCAGCATGCGACCCGCCAAAATCAGCAAAGGAGTAAAGAATGGGGGTCTTGAACTAGAGGAGCTCCTAGACTGCATAGGGCATTACCGGGGGAGCTGGTTAAGGCCGAAGAGGAACAGCAGAAGGCTGCCTTAAAATGCACGCGCAGATTGCTCCATAATCAAACATCAAGCGAAGAATGGCGTCTAGCCCAATCAAGAAGATCAGGATAAAAGAAGAAAGAAAGAGGCACTTGATGAGCGTGGAATGCCACATTTTTTTATTTATTTTATTCCATCTAACAGACTGAATAATCCAATAACAAAATGGGACGCAAAGAATAAATATTTAAAAAATATTTAAATTAAACAAAAAAAAAATTACGATAATTGTAAGTTAAACTAGCAGTGTCTCTTAGTTTTTTCTTAAATGCTATGTAAGAAGAGGGGAAAGGACCAAGGTTGAGATCATTATGATTTCCAACGATTCTTAAAATTGGTGAATGGAAATATAAATCAGTTCTAGCATATGGGATAACGAAATAAGAGCTCATCCGAGACGAACGAAATGTTTGTCGGAAACGCAGCTCAGAAAAAATATTTAACGGGATTTGATGGTAGCAGAGTTTATCCAAAAAATATTGGTCTAAATAAGTTCGTCGGGATATTAGGGATGGAAGATATAGGAAGAACAAACGACTTTCATAGGGCTAATACGGCAAATTAAACTTAAGGAAAAGAAAACGCATACACTTTCTTTGGATAGTTTCTAAAGAAGACACGAGATAGGAATATTGGGGGGGCTAAATAACAGAACAGTATTCAAGCAAAGGACGAACAAGACAAACAAATAGGTGGATAGAAGATGCTATTGAATTTATCTAAATGCCTAAGGATAAACCTGGAAACTCTAGACGCCTTAGTAATTACATTTAAAATATGTGCATCAAATTTGAGTTTTGGATCAAAAAATACTCTAAGGTCTTTATGACTGAACACTTCAAAGAGCAAAGTATCATTTAATATATAATTAAAATGAATAGCAGAGTCCTTGAGAGAAAAAATCATTTGATGACATTTAGTAATGTTAAGACATGAATAGTTTGAAGTATACCATTTATTGAGAGCATTCAGATCAGTTTGGATGAGCTGACAGTCTAAATGGGATTTGACTGCTCAAAATACATTGAAGTCATCAGCATACAAGAGGCAAGAGGAATTAATTACAAAGGGGAGATCATTTAAGAACAACAGAAAGAGAAGAGGTCCACGAATTGAACCTTGTGGAATACCAGATGAAGGATAAAAAGGACTAGACGTAGTACCAGAGAGACTTACTCAACAGGGACAACACGATAGATAAGATGATATCCAAGATAGAAGAGCACCCGAGATGCCAAATGTTTCAAGCTTACGACAAAAAGTAAATGATTCACAATGTCAAAGGCCTTGGCGAAATCTGTGAAGATCACATCAACTTGCTGTTGGTTATTCAAAGCTCTTGCAATACTGTTTGTGGACTCTATTACATTAGAGGTAGTGGAGTATCCTCTGAGAAAGCTATGCTGCTCTTGAGCAATAATAGGAGCTAATGAGTTTGAGAGTCGATTATGAACCAGTCGCTTAAGTTACTTTGGAAAGCAGGAAATTAAGGAAATAGGGCGATAATTGGAAACTGACGTAGGGTCGCCACTTTTAAAATAAGACACAATATTAGCTGTTTTCTAAGGATTAGGAAAAGTAGCAGTACTCAAACTTAGATTGAAGAGGAGAGATAAAGGAAAATTTAGCGATGAACGACTTCACAAATTATGTTTGGCAAACCATCAGGGGTTCCAGACAGTGCTGACAAAAGGAGCGAAGAAAGCCGCAAAGAAACTCCTTCAAAAAGTGCCAGAAAATAAAGTTCGCACGGACGCCCAACAAGAAAAAAGACCTGATTCGAAACAGGAGAGAAGGAAGCTCTGGCGGAAATTCCAGCAGTAAGCACTGCTCGTGAAACCCCAAGATGGCCGATCCTACGCAGAAAAGCTACGGGATATCAGAAGAAAAGTAAGGCTCGAAGACACCAACACTGCCATTAAAGCAGTACGACTGACGCGGTCGGACCACATACTGGCCCAATTTGGAGCAGAGGCGGAAAATAAAGAAGCATTCTGCGACGCAGCGAAGAAAATCTTCGGCAAAAGCACAACTATAACCTCGCTCGAGCCGATGAAAATGATCGAAATAAGAGATATTGACTGCATCACAGACCTGGCCAAGGTAGAATATGCCATCAAAAAGGAGTTCCTTAGCGTAGGCAGGATCAAAGCGAGGCTGACACTAGAAAACCTTAGGCCATCCTTGACTTGGCCGAAAAGGACGCCGAACAATTTCTGAATACGGGCAAAGTAAGAATAGGGTGGATCGTGTGCAGATTATGGCGCAGAGTAGCGCTTTTCAATATTTCAAATGCGTTGGTTATGGTCACATCGCACAAGACTCGATAGGAGTTTCCTATGCTACAAATGCGGAGAAATGGGACACAAAAGAAAAGAGTGCACAAAGGAGGCACACTGTATTCTTTGCAAGGATGCCGATCCAAGACCAGATCTTGGGCACGTCTTGGGATCTGGGAAATTTCGAGTTTTTCAGAAAGCCCTACCTAAGACAAAATCAGAACTTCGATTACCCGCATCTTGCAACTAAACCTACACCACAATTCAACGGCCCAGAACCTGCTTGAGCAGTTTGCGAGAGAGATTAAAGCCGACTTTTTACTGCTGAGTGACTAACACCATGATAAAATTTCTGCATCATGGTATCCTGATAAAACTGGTACTGCTGCCATTTAGGTTCGTTAGGTTCGGAACAGTGATTTTCAGGCGAAGAGTTATAGGAAGGAAGATAGAAATGGTGGCCAGGACGGCGCTTGTCGTGCTAAACACGGGAAATACGCTGACTTCCCGCCGTATTGGCTGTGAGAACCTTGGAGTCCTTAGTACGTAGTATACACAATTGGAGATTATTAGAGGACTACTCAGCCAGTGATCATCAGTGCATTAGGCTTGAGATCAGTGATGTTGTCTCCCGAAGTCCGTGCTCTCCAATTTCTATAATTGCGTAGAACATCGGAAGGATGACCGTCAAGAGGATCGTCAAGGCGCTCTGCAGCAGGGATGTTCGCAGGAGACGAAAGAAGTGGCAGCTCAAGATGTGGTGCAACTATGAGCATTATCTCGAATGCTTGCAGCGCTTTTATGCCCCGTCGAAAACCCTGGCATGGCAAGCCCCCAGTGTACTGGTGGTCAATTGAAATCCCTGAAAAGCATAGGGAGTGTCACAAGCTTCGACGTGAGGCTCAACAGGCGCGGAACCGTGAATAGGAATGCAACCGAATAGCAGCATGTAAGTCGGCCAGGAAATGCCTTTGCAAAGTGATTAGCAGCAACAAGGCTCGCTACTGGCAAGATCTAGTAGACATAGCGAACAAGGATCCGTGGGACCTTAGCTATAAACTAGTTACGCGGAAGCTTAGTGCCCTGCAGATGCCTAGCATATATCACACGGGAAAAATAGACAAAAAGTGCGGACACTCTTTCCCGCCCATCCCGTTCGGGTTGACGTGTGAAGTGTCTACTCTTCACACAGCCGGAACTGGAAGAGGCAGTCCTTTCACTGAAAACGGGGAAGGCTCTAGGTTCAGATGGTTTTCCAGCTGAGGTGTTGCAACTTGTCTAATATCTTTGTCCTGACTTGCTGCTCAGCATAGTCAGCGCCTGCCTAAGGGGTTTTCCCGAAGGTGGCAAGGCTCGTGCTGATCAGCAACGGGAAGGAAAATCCTGGATCACCATCTGCATACCGCCCGATATGTATGATAGACACTACTGGGAAAGTGCTAGAGAAACTCATCCAGGGAAGACTCACGCGATTCGCGCCGGTGGGGATCTATCTCCTCGGCAGTACGGCTTTAGAGCAGGACGTTTTAGCATTGATGCGATTGTAGAGGTAATGAGCGCGGTCCGAAAGGCGAAGCATACAGCCTCACCAAGCGACGGATCGTCCTGTTGGTGACACTCAATGTCAGGAATACTTTCAACTCCGCTAGATGGGTGGATATTTTGGATACACTGGAAACCCATTTTCAAGTTCCAGAATATCTAATGCGGCTTTTGAGGGACTACCTGAAAAACTGAAGCACGCTTTACAACACGATACAGGGCCAACAAAGAATGGAAGTTACGTCAAATGTTGCCCAGGAATCTATCCTTGGTCCAGACTCGTGAAACGTGTCTTCCGACGGGCTACTGAGACTGGAGACGCCAGATGAGTCGGGCTTGATAAACTATGCAAATGGTGATGAGGCTTTGGTCGCTGGACGCATCGTTGAATAAGCGCAACTTAGGCTCGGCAGGCTAATGCACCGAGTGAGAGACTGGATGACTGCTTTCCGATTCAGTTTAGCACTGGAGAGAGTTGTTATCTTGGCTAAAAGGAGAATTCTTAGAGTAAGGATGATCAGTATTGGAGACATTCTAATCGAATCGAAACCAGCGGTGAAATACCTGGGGCTGCTGATAGACTCGAAGATGAGTTTCTCCGAGCAAATTAGGGCAACGGCTGACTTATGGCCAACGTAGGCGGACCCAACCTATCAAGAAGATGCATTTTGATGAGTGCTGTAGGGTCTGTGTTACTGACGGACCAGAAGTATGGGGCTACACTCTCAGTAAGGAGCTATACCGAAAACGCTTAGCACAGGCACAAAGAAGAGGAGCACTGAGGATAGCATCTTTATATACGATAGTTTCTGATTCAGCGGTGAGAATTATTGCAGGCGTGATATTTGTTGCCCTCTTTGCTAGAGAGCACCGCGCTATTTTCTGGGTGAAAACGAAGACGCGAGGGATGCGGTTGCCCGTGAGGAGAGACAGCGCTCACTCAACGATTGGCGGCAGTCTTTGGTGAATCGCACGAAGGGAAGATGGACTGCTACCTTCATCCCGGACGTGAGACCGTGGCTAAAACGAAAGTATTTTCAGTGCTACTTGTACAAGATTGGTAAGTCACGGTCCCCCGACTGTCGGTTTTTCCAGGGAGAGGAAGACGATGCCTGCCACATATTTTTGCATTCAAAAATGGGACAGGCTGCGTTGTGATCTCACAGGGAGACGGGAGAGGTCACTCCGGATAGTGGCAGATTATGTTCGGCCGTCCTAAAAGATTAAAGGGACTCAAAGCAGCCGAGGAAGTCGGGGCTGGAGATCGCTTGTCTAGCAATTCCTCTTCTCTAATTCCGTTCCATTAGAGGAGGAATCCCTCAGCTTTAAGGCGTCCACGGCGTAACAAAACGAGACCTGGCCCGAAGAAATATGTCAAACGATTCCAGGCTGAGTTTTCAGGTTCACATGGGAGGTGTTTAGTGAGTAGCCCAGTCACTTGCAAGCATGGGAGTCCCACGCTCAGTGCGTAAATAACATTCACCTCTCAACCAGAAAAAAACGGGCATTGTGATCAGTCGCTGATAAGTTGTACTAGCTAGCGTGCAAGCAGCTACCTCGAAGTAGACTAAGGGCACCTGAACTAATTGGCCTTTGGGGCGCGTAGCGAGACGTCACGTCTTCAACCGAAGATGTCGGTTTAGATTTTTTTCGGGGGATACGATAACGTTTTAAAGAAAATTATTACAACTTTATGTTAATTTGCCAGTTTTCAGTATTGAAATACATTGTTTTTCATACTCCTACGCACTAGAAAAGAAAAATATATTGGGATTTTCTAAGCATTTCGATGCACCTACTCGCCACAGATACATTAAAGTTCCGTCATTTTATATAGTGTCAGGGGTATATCGTTTTCTTTGAGTGTATATCCTAGATCATATTCAGTACTCCTCGAGCCTTTAATCTTTTATTTCACCACACAGAGTTGCTCTGTCAAGTCTCCTAGCTGTGCCTGAGGCTGGCGAAAGCAGCTTTGCTAGCAGCACAGTCTCCAGAAATATGTTGACATATCATCATTAGCGTACATATCAGTTTTTTAGCATTTATATTTCAGATTCTAGCGTTGTCCAATTGTTTGCACGATACTAAAATGCATTATATTTACCATCAAGATGATCGATGAATCACCACTTCAGCGCTGTGGTTGGTGCAGATTAGAAAACTTAGCACATTTCGTTAGTTCACAATTTTAGACCTCAGAGGAAGAGCGTCTTTGGCCGACTTAAAGTTAGCTTTTTCTGCATTAGAGAACACTTTGTTCCTTTGGACGTTTTGGAAAGATCATTGTTTGACCTGTGGAATAGTTTGCGGCTCCTATCTTGTTCATTTGAGCACTCTGGTTCGCTTCTACTTGTGGCATTCTGTTTGTAGTTTTGCCTTTTGCGTTGCTTCATTCCTCGGCTTGCTTGCTTGGAAAGCCTGGCTCCCATCTGAGTTGATTGTAGATTGCCCAAATACCTTTTTTTTGGGATTTTGAATTGATTGCTTTTCTAACTTGATGCTTTTGGATTGGAAGGGCTGGAATTCACACTCTCACCTTGTCACCACGGGTACATGGCAATTTGACTTTTTTTGCTTTAGCACTACAGCCCCCTTCGGGCCTTCTGTTAGAGATAGTTAGAGTATCACATGATCTTAATCGAATGTATCGGAACTCGGGAAGGTAATATGGTCAGTACTACGCTTTGGCCGTATGTCCGTCCACCCAGTACTCTAGCCACTACATTACGGGAACTATTGATTAATATATGCTATTTAATTTAATTTGAGCCCAAGTCAGCGTATTTAATGTATATCTAAAATTTTCTGCCTGCTACTTTACGAGTAGTACATAATTATATAAATTAATGAGAATAAACAGAAATTAATATGATGATTATATACTCAGACAACCTTTATATGTTGCAGAGTAAAAATTGTTATTCACAGAATGCGACTGATAATAAACTAATTTGAAATTTATGCGAAAATTGTGATGCAATTTATACATGAATTTGCACATTACTCCTAGACTGTACATTGCAATGCAAAACGCACTTCAACAAGCAAACCCAATATGAGAAAGTATTCTACCGATTTGTGATGAACTAGGAACAAAAGGAATATCCGCGATTTTTAATTTTCGTTAGGATTTCAATAAAATTTATTGCACTTTAGATTATATTCGACAAAGGAAGCAAATTATTTTTCATTTTGTATTGTAAAGCAAAGTTGGAAGGAATGCAAGCGATTGTAACACGGGTAGAAGAAAAGGACGGCCATCACATGCTTGATGAACTCAACACTGTCATTGCCAATTCATGTTAACATTATTTAAGTAGTCAAAACAAAGAATATGACTAAGAAGCTGTTGTTGTGATGTCAACTTCAATTATTTCGATGAAAATTCATGATGATGAGGGAGTTAAATAAATTTTATTTTTAGAATGGATATTTTTTATTGAGTAATTTTGCAGAAAGAAGCAAAAAGTCAACCGCGAAAAATGTACTTAAATTTTTCCAACTATTGTGAAAGAAATTTTTATACGATGGTCCAAAATAATTAAAAATTGTTAAGGAAAATAGACAATATGATGGCCAGCTATCGTAACTTGAATTTCAAGCACTCTAATTAAAAATTTCTACTTAACTTACTATCAGCTTAGTAAGTAATTAGAGGTAGACTGAAAATAATTTTTGATATATTATAGTAAATTTATAGAGAATAACTTAATTGATCAATGAAGTTTAATTGTTTATAACACGAATATGTTTCTTTTTTACATTTCATTTTTTCTTTTTCATCTAGTGGCTCGAACCTTTAAACATTCCACAGAAACAAATGGGGTATAGCAGTTCAAGGTTTCCCTATTTCTTTCAGACTGTCAGAAGGCATATTTTATTTTCTTTTGCATTTATTTTAAAATATATGCTACATGCTTCAAAACGGAAATGTTAACCCTTTGAGACCTACGGAAGTAAAATTGTTTTACTATAACAATTCGTACAATATCTTTTCACGCACATTCTGGTTAAATATTTAATCAGTTTGTCATACATTCTAACATATTTCAAAATACCTTTAAAAAATATGAGTTATCATATCCTTCAACTGAGCCCATAACTCTTCATTTGTCGTTTCTGGTTTGTATTTGAAATACATTTGCCACTGATTCCCAAGTGATTTGATTCGGTTTAAGTGAACTAACCGCTAAACCACGAAATGGTAGACATATTACCAACTTCATCCTACAGTTTCCTACTCCATTAGTCACCCCGCCCGCCCTTCGCTACTCTTGCACTTATCCACTTGTTGTACTCCATGCATATAGAGCAGCCTCATTTGTTTATTGAATGGGTGAAACCCAATATATAATGTGACCCGAAATTATTGAGGGTGTCACAATTGAGTGAAACCTTCATTTCATATTACACACATATTCACTTTGCCTTGCATATTTGTGGTGTTTGGTATGTAAAGTATGTGTATGTGTGCATGTGTGTTGGGAGTTCTAGTTTGATATGTCCTTTTCCTTGAAGAACCGAATTTGATATGTTATCCTATATGTACGAGCATATATGATTTAGAGCATTCAGTTCGTTCACTCGTTGGTTGTTTCGTGGTTATATTTGACGTATAGTTTGTCTGACGGCCATTCATTCTGTTGATTTGTTGGCTTCATATTTTCCTGATGGAAATTTGTGACGCGAAGCCAGAAAATAGTGGAAAATGTGGTGCAGAAGAATGTTTTGCATGGTTAAAAGCATATTGATAGTTTAGACGGGATGCTTTTTACAATTTTCATGTTCAAATAAATTTGAGTATCCAGTTCGGATCAATCAATCAATTTGTGGCATTAATTAATTTGAGGAAGTTTTTAGCTACAGTTGAGTCAAAATGAAGTGAAAGAATTTTTCAAAATAATTCCAACCAAACTGTTATTTACTTTCTCGCCGCATTGTTGTCCTCACAGCTTGCTTCAATAGCTAACACTGAGAGAGAAAACGGTAGTAAAACCAAGTTCACTTGAATAACTTATAACAAGTTGGGTAGACAGACCTACGCTCATGTCAGAAGGGTTATGTACTTAACTTACAAAATACAATCACCAGCAACGAATAAAATCAAGAAACTTGTCCAAGAGATTTACTCGTTTAAAAGAAAATCCATTGTTTCTCCATTTTCAACTATCAAAAATCACTCAAATCATGAAATCCCAAAAACATTTATGTCATCGATCTTATCTGAAAATTTTAAGAAGATCAAATTAAAACTGCAGTGTCTGGTTCGAAGGAAAGTCCATAAAATACCAAAATAGTGTGTTATTGCTGTTGTTATTGGAGAAATTTCAAATAGATATAACTTTCGTGAATATGATATGAGTTTCATCAAACTTACAAAGTATTAGGACCTTTTGTAAGGTTGGGTTTAAAGGCATCCATAGGAGTTTTATTGGAGATGTGAAATTCGAAGATTATACTATTATTAACAAAGCTGAATGAATTTTGACTTCTGAGGTATTTGTTATTGTTGTACCCATAAACATCTCCCTTAATAATTTTTTCAGATTTTTTAGATCACAGATGTCCAATCGCGAGGGGAAACACATTTTTCATGCTCCCAATGAAGCAAAAACTGTCAGTTTAAGATTTTTTTTGAAAAGCTTTCATAAAGACTTTTCATTTGATACTCATATCGGCTACGTTCGATGAAATTTTTTTCAGGGGCCACTCCCCTGTACTGTACTCATCGTTTCATGGCATCAGAATTTTTTTTCGAACCTTAAGGTGGTTACAAAGCCCTTCTGTTAGGAGCTCTCTCCTGCCGCCTCGACTTATTTCACCTATGAATATTAATTGTAGGTACTTATCTTCAGTCATTTATTAAATTGAAGCAAGTGTTAGAAGCATGACACTTAAACGTTTAATTTGGGGAAAAATAACTCAAAATTATTCAATCCTCGCATTTAAAACAGCTTTGTTTTACGATTACTGATACCAATAGCTGAACCAATTCTCAAAGATATTCATGACACCTATCATTCCTGAAATTTTCATGCAAATCCCAGCAAACCTGTAGTGTCTGAGTCGGTAAAAAGCGCATATTGTTCCATAGCCATATGTTTCCATAGTAATACAGCGCATATTGCTCCATAGAAATACAGGAAAATTCAAGCCGCTATAACTTTGTTAAATACCACTCGATCTTTATGAAACTTGTATATAGCCGTTCGCATACCAATTTTGGTTGTATTTAAGTGTACCGTTAAGATATTATTCAAGAAAATGTAAAATCGATAAACCATACTATTACTAACAAAGTTGAGTGAATTTCGACTTCTCACGTATTAGTTGTTGTTGTACTCATAAAGGCCTACATGCATGATGTTTTTCAGATTTTTCGGTTGAAAGGTGTCCAATCGCGAGGGAGGTACGCGAAAAGTTCGTACATTTCCTCTTCCTCTGCCTCCCATGGTACAGATATGGCAATTTTAAGGCTTGTTTTGAAAAGATCTCATTAAGACCTTTCCAACGATATCCTACTCGATCACCAACGGTGAAAATTTTTTTTTGAAGGGTCACCTCCCTATATGGGGAGACCCCCCCCCTTAAACCCATTTGAAAATTTTTTCACCCTTGAACTTTCAAGAAGTCGCCACCTCTGACCTTTCCACAAAGTTTCATGGCTGTAGCTACTATAGTTTCGGAGAAAAAGTGCTGTGACATACAGACGGACGGACGGACGGACACAGGTCGTGATTGCAATAGGCTTTTGTATTTTAGTACAAAACCCTAAAAAGAATAAACTTTAGCCAAAATTTAGACGCATTACATAAAACCACACCAGGCCAAATATACTAGAAATTTTTGTAAATTATACTCAGCTTGTAAGGCAACTAGTATCACGCATAAGAACCGTAATGAAAATTCGAATATTCCGTGCGTAGAATGATTAAATTTAACGTTACATAACTTATTCTGTACAACTATGAGCTGCAAGAAGCTTTTAACGATCGTAAAACTCTACAATGAGTGGACCAGGTGATTTTACTGATGTATAACGGGTACTCAATAAGGTATTTGTTGGGAGAACTGAAGGGCGGAGACTAGTGAGAGAACCGAGGGAGCACTGGTACCCTCATTTGACAAAGACAGTTCATCGCTGCTTAAACTTCGAAATTGGAAGGCGCGGTTGATGGATCTAAACAGTTGGAGGCGTTATTTGCGTTAAACGAAAGCTCGAGAGAGACTGTGATGCTACGAAGAAAAAGATATCCTGTGGCTGAATGCGAGCACTTTTGCCTTGAGATAAGTGATATGCGGGTTCGATTTCAGCCCATCTCTATGCTATTGAATATGCATCTTAAAATTGAATAGAATGTCAAATGATGTTTTAAATTAGGTGTGTGAGAGGGAAAGGGGAGAGCTAAGTTTAGCTTACACAATAAATTTATAGTCGCATTTTAAAATGGGCGTTTAACCTAAACTGTAGTGGTTAGAGTCCTCACCGCATAAGCCGAAGGTCCCAAATTCAAATTCCGCTAGTAACAACGAGATTTTTTTTGAGCGACCCTTCTCACGGACTATGAGCTCGCTCATTTATGATATATACTAGTGGACGGACACGCGGCCAAGCGTGGCACTGACCATCTCACCTTCGCGAGTGCTGATACTATCGAGATAATGAGATGCTCTATCTCTGGGCGAAAGTCGGAAATGTGCTGTAATGTTAAAACAGAAAGAGAAGCCTAAGCGCCTAGCATGAAATAAATTCTCAAAAATATTTGGCTTTTTTCTAGATTTGCGAAGAGCCTAAGAATTTGTATGACATTTAAATGATTTTTTTTTAATTTAGTTAAAGTAGTAATGTAGGTGTAAAGGTTTGTGATTCAAATACACAAGAATAACCCGACGCTCAAGTAGCTAAGTAGATCAGGCGATATCAGATGTACGGCTAAAACATTCAACATCGCAAAAGAAAACCCTATTCTACGTTTTTTTTAAGAATAAGACCAAAAGCATTGCGTGCGCCTAAAAGAAAATTATTTAAAATCTGCACGATAGCCGCGAGAGGAATCAATCATCATAGAAGAAGCATGATGTTTAAGTGGGCGCAGACGGAAACGCGAATTGTTTGAGATTGAAATTTAGGAACCTTAAATATAATGAAAGATATTTGTGGGAAAGAGATAGAGAACAACACGACGCTGTGGCCCGACGTTACGATAGATTGAGTCAGTCGACGACGAGATTGCGTGAAAGACGAACGACGAGCTTAATTAGCTTTCTATATTATTGTGTTATCTTTCTTTCAATAAAGTTTAGAAGTTGTAATCAATTCCCACAATTGGGTGTCAGAAGTGAAATTGCTCAAAAAAAGAACGGTTTCAATATGGTGTGCCTGGCAGATTGTGAGAATGTTCGCGAGAATTTGCGTCGCAGTCGTAAAGAAAATGTGGTCGCGCTGCATAAATTTATTTTTGGCGATAGAGGCAATCGCAAGCAGTTTAGAAAATTTTCCGGTTTCGATTTCCAAGAAAGTGACGAAAAATACTAAGCCATCTTACAGTACGCAAACAAAAACACAACTAAAGCTGAATTGACTACCATTTGTAATTGACTCCATATCAGCCATTTAGTTGAACAAACCATATCACATATCTTTTGTAACCTGCAAAAGGAGAAGCTGTTCAATGCAAACGACGAAGCAGATGACGACGAAGATGACGTTGACGAGGTTGAAGACGACGGTGCGGAGGATGACGACGAAAATGATGCTGTAAGCAATCATGATGCCGACGAAGGAAATGTTTTGGGTGATGACTGCTCGAGAAGGAGCGATAGAAGCAGCCACAGAAACAACAGTACACATACACCCGCAGAGAACCGATGGAGAGGTATAAGGAAAGAAAGGTTGTATAAAGAGCGCAATAATCACAGCGAAAACTGAGAGAAAAAAGAGCCACAAGTGCCACGATTTGCTGTAAGTTTTCGCGACACTGAAGACTCGATTTGACCGGTCAAAGCAATATACTCGAGGAGATATGGGTGAGAGGTTTAGAAGAAATAGCCGAGCTCATGTGTTGGGATGAGTTACAGAAGTTCATCTTCGCTAAAAAATCATTACAAGATCTCGCTAAACCCTTTGCTCGAGGTGAACATGGAATTGTTTCGAGGCAAAGTCTGAAAAATGCATTGCTTGCGGAGTTCAGAACAAAAGTGAATAGTGGTCAAGTGCATAAGCAGCTGTCAGAAAAATGATTAGCAAAAGGACAAAGCGTTCAAGAATTTTTTTTTGAAATGAAGGAGATCACAAATTATGGGAACACTGATGATGACGCATTAATCTACTATGTCATCGACAATATAGGTGATTAGCATCTTAATAAAACAGTGCTATACGGTGCAAGATCATTTAGTGAATTTAAAGACAAACTAAAATGTTATGACGTGATGCGCGAGAAAACAAAAAGAGAATTTAAAAAGAGCAAACAGGTTAACAGGTTGTGTCAAATAGTGATAAACGGCGATGTTTTAATTTTGGAGCAAAAGGACATATATCTACCGAGTGCAAGGACACAGAAGGCGGTGCGAAGTGTTTTCGGTGTAACCGTTTTGGACACATTTCAAAAATTGATCTTCTGTGAAAACAAATGGTAATATGCGAAGTTTAAAGCTGCAAAATTATGTGATGCATAAGCCATTGATCATCCAAGAGAAGAAATTTATAGCATTATTCGATACAGGCAGCAAATTTAATTTAATAACGGAAGAGGTATACAGACAATTAAAGAACGTAGACATGAAGAAAGTTAGGTTATATCTTGTTGGTTTCGGTGATAACAGCAATAATGAAATAAAACCAATTTGTAGTATTCAAACTCAATTGGAAATAGACTCACAAATATTTTGTGTGAACTTTTTAGGAGTTCCATCTAGATGTATAGACCTCGAAGCAGTGCTTGGTGAGGAGTTTTGCGCGCAGGCTGAAGTCAACATTAACCGCGACGGGATTATTATCCGGAAGTTAAGTGAAGAAGACAGTAATGAAGTCTATAATATAATGTGCATTGACACGATTCAAACGGAAAATATGTTGAACATCGACGAATCAGCGAGTAGCGATGCAAAAGAAAAGGTCATAGCCTTAATTTTCAGTTACAAGCACGAAAAGCGTAGTTCCACCTCTATAGAGATGATTATTATTATGAAACGCCCATATATTCGAGACTAAGACGTTTGCCTTTCCGGAAAGAATAATAGTGGGTAACCAAATCGGTGATTGGCTAGAACAGGGAATAATTGAAGCATCAGAATCTGATTTTAGCAGTCCAATGGTGCTTGTTCGAAAGCGAGACGAAACACAAAGATTGTATTTAGATTATCGCCGTATCAATAAAGTAATGGTCAAGGATCGTTTTCCCCTTCCCATGATTGAAGACCAGTTGGACCGTTTGGAGAACGCTCGTATATTTAGTACAATTGACTTGAAAAATGGATTCTTTCATGTTGATGTAGCCGAATCGAGTCAAAAATTTACGTCAGTCGTTACCCACAGCAGCCAATACCAATTTCAGAAAGTACCTTTTGGTCTAACCAATTCACCCGCTATGTTCCAGAGACATGCCAATTCTATGTTTCGGGAACTGTCGCACAAAAGCATCGCATTGCTTTATATAGATGATATAATCATACCAGCAAAATATGAAGAAGAAGCGTTGAAAAACCTGGACGAAGTTATTAATCTTTGCAAGGAGTACGGCCTCGAATTAAGCACAAAAAGGGGCCATTTCTTGAAGAGAAGGGTTGAGACCCTGGAACATGTTATTGAAGATCAACGAATTTCACCATCTTCTAAGAAAGTGAACGCTTTGATAAATTATAAAATGCCCGACAACATCAAGCAGCTACAGAGTTTCCTAGGCTTAGCCGGCTTTTTCAGGAAGTTTATTTCCAACTTTTCAATGATTGCAAAGCCGTTGAGCGAAACATGAAATTCGAATTGGAAGATGAGCAAGTCCAAGCATTCAATACAAGCAAAAGACTCCTCAGCGAAAAGCCTATGTTGAAAATATTCAATCGGAACCACTATACTGTACTACACACTTATGCATCCGTTGACGGGTACGGCGCGATACTAATACAGAAGTCTCCGGAAGATAGTCAATTACATCCAGTATGTACAGTACATGAGCAGGAAGACAACAGATGCAGAAAGAAAATGTTTCAGTTATAAATTAGAAATTCTTGTTGTTAATGAACCATTGAAGAAGTTCTGCGTACATTTACTTGGAATACCTCTCAAACTTGTCACGGAGTACGATGCTTTCGCGAAAACGCCTTTTGGGTTTTACTTCTTCAGGAGTACGACTGCGGAGTAGAGCACAGGTCAGGAGCTAGAATGAAGCACGTAGACGTTTTGAGCCGTTATGCAGTATAACAGGACGAAGAGCTGAAAGCAATAATTGATATCTTCAAGGAAAAACTATCGCATCATGACTAACTCATGAGTAGGGACATCTAGTACAAATTGGTTGGCGATCAAGAGTTAATGGTAGTACCAAAGGGTATGCAGCGTGAAGAAATCAGACAGCCGCATGAAAAAGGTCCTTTCAGCGTATGAAAAACAAATAAATTGTTGTCCAATGGATATTACATGAAATATATCGCTAACTGCATTCCATGCATACTCACTAATAAAAACCGCGGCAAACTTGAAGGTGAACTACATCTAATGAACAAAGGCGAAATAACTCTACATACATATTACATAGATTTTCTTGGCCCTTTGGAATCGACGAGCAAACAGTACAAGCATATTTTGGCATTAATTCTCGAAATTCTGTTGGTTATATCCTACGAAAAGAACGCCCGCCAACGAAGTTCTTACGAAGTTGTGGTTGCATAGTGCTATTTTCGGCAATCCAGTTCAAATCATCTCAGACACGGGTTCAGCATCCTCATGAGCCGATTTTCAAGAATATTGTAAAACCAAACGTGTACGGCTTTCAATGACCACTACAGGACTACCACGAGCGAACGGACAGGTAGAAAGGCTTAATGGAATAATCATCCCCGTACTGGCGAAACTTAGTGTTGATGACCCTACGAAATGGTAAAAATATGTACCAAATGTTCAAAAAGTGATAAATTCTACCTATTCACGAAGTACTGG